>JAOWBW010001083.1:0-66578 GCA_026119855.1 Campanula takesimana
TGGAACAAGGTACTGGACATGACCCGCTGTATGAGATTTATGTCATGGTCCATGTCAAACATATATCTCATATTAGTTATGTCATTTGAATCCTTAGACATGAAGTTATTATAGTCTTCCACTTGATGAACATTATGTTTGACATATTCAAACGCTACCTTTAACCGGGAAGTTATAAAGGGTATGATTGGCATAATCGGATTCACGTAGGGAAGAATAATAAGCTAAATGGATTTGTTCCTCCTCGGAGAGATGTCAAGCTTGGGCCACTCGTAGGAATGATGTTGATGAAATGTTCGGCCGGACTCAAATGGATTGATGGATCAATAGCATTTGAATTATCAACATATTCGGAATCGAGAAAGTATTGAACAAAACAAGTTGACTGTTTGACCATGACTTGTGTTCAATGACATCGTGGACAAAGGGATTGTGACATATTCTAAAGGAATGCGAACTTGTATCTAGTTATACTATTTGGGTAGGTATGACGGTTTGCTAGAACCTAATCATATCTTATGGGATCATGTTTGAGCTCATTGCCAACTTAGTATAATCCTAGAGGGTCACACACAATAGAACGAATCTTTAAAAAGGACTACATTGGAATTTGGAAATTCTGGACTTCCTGGGAAGTGGGCGACCGCACATTCTGGACTGGGCGGCCGCACACTTAGCCAAATTTTGTACCAGTTTTGTTTCAGAATGTTGTGCGACCGCACAGAGGTTTTGGGCGGGCCGCACAGTACTGTCGGGTGGCAGATTCCTAATTTGATTAGGAAACGAATTTTGGACGGATTTTGACACAAGTTTCCTATTTGGAATAGGTCATACTTGTGTATAAAAGACCAAATTCGGCCAGCACTCAATACGATTGATTTTGTGAGTCTCAAAGAGTTTGAGAGAGAGTTTATTTTGTTCCAAGACATTCTTGGTTGAGGAACAAAATAATACACAAAATAAATTCCATATAGTTCTTTTGATTGTGAAAAAGTGTTTCACAATTTGGTCTAGCAACCAGATCAAAGAAGCTCCTTTGATATTCGTTCGAAGTGTGGATACCGCTAGAGGGTGAAAATCATCATCTTCAAAGTTCGTGTTCAAGCTTTGTGATCGTGATCAAGTCTTCAAACCTCCACCAAAGACCAAGAGAATTTGATAGCCATCAAGGGTTAGTTTATTCCTTTATTCTTATGTTGTATTTGATTAATCATATGAACGGATCTATAGGCTTTGGGTTTCAAAATTTTAAATGCTAATTTCCGCTGCGCATGTTTGATCGAAACCCAACACTTAGGTCAACCTTTGACCCCTTAGGTCAAACCTCATCCGCCTTTGACCTCTTAGGTCAACCTTTGACCCCCTAGGTCAACTCTATCATCTTTGACCTCTTAGGTCTACCTTTGACCCCCTGGGTCAAATTTTTCAACCTTTGACCTCTTAGGTCAACCCTTGACCCCTAGGTCAAATTTATCCGCCTTTGACCTCTTAGGTCAACCTTTGACTCTCTAGGTCAACTTTATCCGCTTTTGACCTCTTAGGTCAATCTTTGATTCCATAGGAGAACCCAATTACCTTTGACCTTAACCCGCTTAGGTCAAACCGTCATCCTGACCCACCTAGGTCATTATTTGACCCACCATTGTCCATACCAACCTAGGTCAACCCGTCTCAACCCGTTTAGGTCCACATCCCATCCTCGACCCATCTAGGTCAACTTGTTCGTCTTAGGTTAAAACTACCCCTTCACCTTTGACCCATCTAGGTCAATCCTTGGCCCGCTTAAGTCAACTTACTCGTCTTGAATCTATCTACCGACCTTCAACTAGGTCAATCCCTGACCCATCTAGGGCAACCCGTGACCCGCTTAGGTCGACTTACCTATCTTGGATCCATTTAAGTCAATCTCCAACCTTCCTTAGTCCACCAACCCGAATAGGTCAACCTTATACCCGCTTAGGTCAAACCATGTCTATCCCGCTTAGATCATCCCATAGGCAAACCGCTACAACCCGCTATCTTGATTCATTCACCATATAGGTCAATCCAACCCTTCTCATTTAGGTCGACTTATCCTACACCCATCTAGGTCAACCCACCATTATTGTCGCATTCTAGCTTGAACCACTTCTTGTCTCAAACCTTAGGTCAAACCTTAGGTCAAATTTAGGTCAAACCTTAGGTCAAACCATACCCGACTCAATCAAAACCAACTCCTATAGGTCTTCCTCACCCATGCTTGACCAAGGACCGAGTCATCTCCCTCTTTTTGACCCCTATGGTCATCTCTCACCTCTTTTTAAAAGTCCAACTTGACTCGAACTACGGCGACCTGAGCCTCTTATTGTGTGGGACCACTCTCTCATGGTAAGGGGAACGTAGGCAACTTCGGCCCGGTCAAACTTTCAATTTTTTACCAAAATGCATTTCAAAAGTGTGGAGACCGACTCTTTTGCAAAAGTGATTTTATAACGATGCCTTGTCATTAATTATAAATCTAAGCTCAATTCAAAGACATAATTCCCTACGCCTATTGTAGATCCGGCATCATGTCTGTTGAAAGGAACATCGAAGTTGCAAATGAAGCTATTACCCAAGGTCTCGAGACAACTCTCCACACCAATACTGATCTCAATGAGCAAGCGCTCCATTTCGAGACCATCCTCAACGAGCAAGCAACCCTCTTCCGGACCGCTCTCGACGAACAAGAAGCCTACTTTGAGACTGTCCTCCTCAAGCAAGTCGACCGCTTTCAAAAAGAGATGTGCAAGGCTCTAAAGGACACCGAGAAGCGCCTTCACTCTGATATTTATTGCATTTATGATTACCTCGCCCAAGTTCTCCCTCTTGCTCAATTTCAACACCCGTACGCTCCTCAAATGTATGGGCCATCACAGATTTCCCCCGTTGGGATACCTCCTAAAACTACTCATCAACGACAGGTACCAGTACCTAAACCACCCTCAAAGATAGTTCGGAAGGACGAACGCGAGCACAATGACTTGGGTATGCCGTTAGCCAAACTCTTCAAAAGTCTAGTTCAAGCCGGCAAGTTGTCTCCTTTGTTCAACTATGAACCAAGTAGGGTGAAGCAAGGCTTGGATCCCTCCAAACACTGCCAATACCACCAGTACATTGGGCATGACACCGAAGATTGCCTCCAATTAAGGTGAAAGATTCAAAGCCTCATTGACAGCGGAGTCATCACCCGCCAACGGAATACATAGGCATGGGAAAAAGAGGAAATTGGGGCTACCTCCTTTAAATAAAGAAAAGAAAAGGGTCATTCAGTCTTCGTAGGTTCTAGAGTGTCCTTAGTCAAAAGTCCACCTTGGACGATTTTTGTTTCTTTAAGTAAAAGTCCACCCCGGACTAGTCAGTTTAAATCTTTTAGTTCCAATAAAAGGGTCTTTATTTCTTTTCTTTTCTCTCTAGACTTGAGACATAAGCTTGCATATATCAATTTCATGAAAATTGTCTTATTCACCATTTTCGCTTGATTGCTATATCTTTATATGATGAATTAGTCTTAATCTTACTCATTAATGACGACTCATTAAAAGGTAAATGGACCCACAAACCACTCACATAACTAAGTAAACGATTAATATCAAAATAACAAATGCTTCGATCAATTGGGATGAACGAATCACTTTCTCTTCTCTCTACATTCTACCCCCATACACTCTCTCTATACACTCACCCCTTGTACACACTTAATGTACACTCTCTATATACACCTTCTCCCATATACTATCCTCATACGCCTCTCATCCCACCATTGGACCCCTTTTTATAAGGTCGTGACAAAGAAATAGACTGCGGTTGCTCATCATCAATAGACATCCATGCTGCCACAATTTAAAGGGTTGGTTTGTTCCCTTCATGAGTACTACATGCCGTTACACTGGGTCTATCTGTATTCCATCGCAAATGTAAGACAAGTGCATGAAGTCATTCATGCCATTAATTGGTGCACGTGATAATCCAATGGAGCTCTACCGGTGAAAATCAAGGGGCTAGGATGCCCGCCGCCAGCAAAAGGACGCCTGAACTATAAGGAAGCTACCTCGCAATCGAGATAGGCAAAAGCAAACTAGGGGCTTGTCTTGCCCAATGTTTCATGTACAAATACAAAAAAAAAAAAAAAAAGGGTGTGCACAAAGAAATAAAAAAATAGAAGGGGCTATCACCATGGAAAAGTAAAAGTCTCATTTTCTTTTCACTTCAAATGTTCTTTTTTTTCTTTTCACTTCAAATGTTCTATTTTTGTTTCTTTCCCCACAAAGAAGATTAACACAGCACCAGCAGCCCATGACATCTAGAATGGAGCAAGCCACCGCAATGAGCTACAATGAAACAGCCTGCCTCGACAAGGAACAACTTACCTCAGTTAAACGAACCTCACACCTCTAAACTCAACCCCAACTTCATCATCATCCGGGCCTCCCCGAACTACGCGGACCTGAGCTCCTCACCTTGAGGAGAACATAGGCAACCTTAGGGTCCGGTCCAAAATATACACAACCCGCCTCGTAGCCAATTTTCTTTCTCTTCTCTCTTGCCCCATATTTCTACTCCTGACTTCTTCACTCACAATTGATCAAAAACATTTATTATTTCGAGACTACTTGTCTAAAAACATAATCATAAGATACATAACTAATCAACGAGGTCCATTCTCGAGCAATCAAATGAGAATATTGAATAAAACAATTTTCAAATGTCTCGACAAGTCTTCCGTTCTACAATCTAGGAAAGAGCTAAACACTTACTTTCTGTCAAGCAGGGGCTTCCTCCCTTTTGTACATATATACACTCAGTTGCCCAAAGAGTCAAAATGTGAGTACTATTTCTCTCTCTCTTACTCTCCCTTAAATTCCCCCGCATGTTTTCAAACAATTCTTTTTTCCTTTTTTGAGTCGACTGAATGATTTCAAAAAAAAAAAAAAAATGATGACGCAAAAGAGATGCCCGCTAGATTGAAAACCCGCAAGGGCGGTCTAGGAAGAAAAAAGGGTGCGTCTCAAAGGTGGTATGATACCCCACTCTACGCCCTTATCGAACTGGGGCTTCCCCAACAGAATGGGTCGACTATAGGGTTTTCTCAGAGAATACCGAGGCTTCAACAAGGATGTACTTGGAAGATGGACACCCCTCATCGTCAAACTCGGCACGTGACAAACTCTTTGAATTGGTTAGAATCGTAATTAATTATAAAGCATCTTTATAAAGTCATAACACTTTCAAAAGTTTTCTCTTCCACGACACTTTGTTTATAAACCCGCACTCTCGGTCCCACACAAATTTGTATAAACCTCCTCGGTCCACTCTGAGACCCATCTTTGTGATTCTTGAACCGACTCGGTACTTCACCCTATTTCCTACACAATAGGATACCCTTAGGTCCCAACCTACCTGGTTCAAAACCTTAGGTCCCAAGCCTACCCGGTCAGTCTTGCCTAAGTTACACCATAAACTCTCTAGGTCCCGAGCCTACCCGATCAGTCTTACCTAGGTCCCAAACCTACCCGGTGAGTCTTACCTAGGTTACATCATAACCTCTTAGCTCGACCTTCCGCAAGTTCGTAGCATGACCCCTTCGGCCTCAAACCGGTTCTACCCAAAACTTCAGACCTTAAACCAGTTAACCAAAGCCAAATCCTTAGGGTGACCCATTAGGTCCCGAACCTACCGGTCCCGAGCCTACCCGATCTCCTAGATCTCAAACCTACCAACACATACTCATCCTTACCTTGTCTAAGCAATAGCTCTCTTATCCTCCTAGGTCCAACCTCTTAGGTCTACTCAGTCTAACCTGTTGAGCGATCCTTTAGATCCCAAGACCACTCGAGTCTACCAATCGCCTATCTTTTAAGTCTCTAGCATATCCGATCCACACATTAGGTCTCAACTCCTAAACCCTTTAGATCACAAAACTGTCCACTCTCTAGGTCTATAACCTTAGACCTCCACCCTTTGGACTCTTTAATTCCCAAGCCTACTTGGTCCGACTAAAAGCGACACATCTACGTCTCCCGACTCCCGTCATGTCTAAGCCATGACCCTACCACTCTTAAACCTACCAAGTACCAACCTAGTGTCACCCATTAGCCTCAAAAGACTTCCTAGTCTGACCTTCAACCCCTTAAGGACTCTAACCTACTTGATCCAAGCCGAGCCAAACCTCGCCACCTACAAGGTCCACCCTTGAACTCTATGGATCTCAAACATCGCTCCCCCGACGAGTCCAAACCTTGAACCTGCTCAAAACACATAGGATCTCCTGCGCACCGCGACATGCCTTAAGGATCTCAAGACCCATCCGGTCAAGACTCTTGTCCTTAGCACCTCTGGTCCCATCCCTAACCTACCTTCACAGTTGCCAAACGAGCTTAGTCACACGCATGACCTCTAAGACAAACTTAGGTCCTAAGCATACCCAATCCAACTTAGGCACCTATTGTACTCGAGCAAAGTCTTGGACACTCAATCCCTTTACCTAAAGCGCCAACATGGTCACATGTCCAGACCCATTTCTCGCACATGGCTCACACCTAGCACACCTTAGAGCCCAAACCCGACATGCGTATTAGGTACTAGGATCATCCAATCCTAATCCATTGCTCCTTGGCCGACCTCAAGCCTGCTTGGTCCTATTCCACAACGCGGTTTTTCTAGGACAAAAGACTTACCCGCTTGAAAGCCTTATATCCCAACGCTACCCTGCCTAGCCTTCATCTCCTAGATCTCACGCCTACCATTCCATTAGGCCCCGGTCTCCTTAACATATGTCTGAGTCGTACCCTAGCTAAACCCTAGAACTTTAGCCTTGGTCTAATCTATCGAGCCTATCCAGCCATGAGGTATCAAGCTCATTTGCCCCAAAACGCAACACTCTTAGACCTCAAACTTGCTCGGTCTAAACCAAGACAAACCTTCAAATGCTTTCGGTCTCCAAACCCTAGCCTTAAACCTAGGTAAACACATTCTCTAAACCCTAGCCTCAAGCTTAGGTAGTCATATCATTCTCTCTGAACCCTAGCCTCAAGCCTAGGTAATTACATCCTTCCTAAACCCTAGCCCTGAGCCTAGGTAGTTACATCCCTTCCAAACCCTAGCTTAGAGCCTAGGTATTTACACCCTTCCTAAACCCTAGCCTTGATCCTAGGTAGTCACGTATCCTCTCTAAACCCTAGCCTCAAGCCTAGGTAGTCATATCATTCTCTCTGAACCCTAGCCTCAAGCCTAGGTAATTACATCCTTTCAAACCCTAGCCTAAAGCCTAGGAAGTTACATCCTTCTTAAACCCTAGCCTTAATCCTAGGTAGATACACCCTTCCTAAACCCTAGCCTTGATCCTAGGTAGTCACATATCCTCTCTAAACCCTATCCTTAAGCCTAGGAAACCACAACATCCCCTTTAACCCTAGCCCAAATTCTAGGGAATTTCCAAAGCCCCGTATGCAACATCATTTCCAAATTCCCGAAACCCTAGTCTCGAAACCTAGGAAATTTACAATCTCAATTCTCCGTTTTATTGAACCCTAGTCCAAAACCTAGGATATAATGCCATGTCCAAAACTCAATCAACCCTAGCCTCAAGCCTAGGAAGCCGCATTCGCTCTAAACCCTAGCCTCGAGCCTAGGTAGTCGCATTCGCTCTAAACCCTAGCCTCGAGCCTAGGAATCTGCATTCTCTCCCAACCCTAGTCTCATGCCTAGGAAGCACCATCCTCTTTAACCCTAGCCCAAGTTCTAGGGAATTTCCAAATCCCTGTGTGCAACATCCTTTCCAAATTCCCGAAACCCTAGTCTCGAAACCTAGGAAATTTATAATCTCAATCCCCCGCTAGTCTTATGCCTAGGATACAATAGCCTTTCCATATTCTCTCCGAACCCTAGCCTCGAGCCTAGGTAGTCGCATTCTCTCCAAACCCTAGCCCGTAAGCCTAGGAAACCCACATTGTATCCAAGACACAATCCCAAGTCTAAACAACCGTAACATCTTTTGCATCCTTATCTCATGGCTAAGAGGCTACCCATCCCCTTTCCTTAGAAGCCTTAGGTCCTACCCTAAGCAACCAAGCAAATGTCCCTTACCTAATACCTTCATCTTAATGGTTCGTAGCCTCATATTATGTATTCCTCCTAATTTAGGGTAAGCGGATCCCAAACATTACGCTTTCTGTAGTCGTCCTTTGCTCACCAAAGAGTCCTTTACCTTGGCGACTCCCCGAGAGTCCATCACCTTTGCGACTCCCCAAGAATCCATCACTTCTGCGATTCCCTGAGAGTCTATCACCTTCATGACTCCTTGAGAGTTCATCCCGTTTGCGACTTAATAACGATCCATCATCTTTGCCTCCGCATATAAAATCCCATTTTTACCCCTGACCTGTTTCATCCATTGTAGGTGCCCTTAACGCTATTTTGACTGATGTTCGTTATTTTTGGGTACGGGAAGCCTCTTAAAATTTCCATTCTTAACCGAATATTTGCTTAGGATTCGTATGGTTGTAGAGAATTCGGCGCCTCTATGACATACGCATCCTAGATCGATCGCGATTGGCAGAAGCCTCGGCGTTTCTGTTTGCGAGAGATTCAGCATCTATTATTTTAGCATTTCCTAATATTTTCTTAGGATTCGTATGGTTGTAGAGACTTCGGCGCCTCTATGACATACGCATCCTAGATCGATCACGATTGGCAGAAGCCTCGGCGTTTCTGTTTGCGAGAGATCCAGCATCTATTATTTTAGCATTTCATAATATTTGCTTAGGATTCGTATGGTTGTAGAGACTTCGGCGCCTCTATGACATACGCATCCTAGATCGATCGAGATTGGCAGAAGCCTCGGCGTTTCTGTTTGCGAGAGATCCAGCATCTATTATTTTAGCATTTCCTAATATTTGCTTAGGATTCGTATGGTTGTAGAGACTTCGGCGCCTCTATGACATACGCATCCTAGATCGATCACGATTGGTAGAAGCCTCGGCGTTTCTGTTTGCGAGAGATCCAGCATCTATTATTTTAGCATTTCCTAATATTTGCTTAGGATTCGTATGGTTGTAGAGACTTCGGCGCCTCTATGACATACGCATCCTAGATCGATCACGATTGGCAGAAGCCTCGGCGTTTCTGTTTGCGAGAGATCCAGCATCTATTATTTTAGCATTTCCTAATATTTGCTTAGGATTTGTATGGTTGTAGAGACTTCGGCGCCTCTATGACATACGCATCCTAGATCGATCGAGATTGGCAGAATCCTCGGCGTTTCTGTTTGTGAGAGATCCAGCATCTATTATTTTAGCATTTCCTAATATTTGCTTAGGATTCGTATGGTTGTAGAGACTTCGGCGCCTCTATGACATACGCATCCTAGATCGATCGAGATTGGCAGAAGCCTCGGCGTTTCTGTTTGCGAGAGATCCAGCATCGATTATTTTAGCATTTCCTAATATTTGCTTAGGATTCGTATGGTTGTAGAGACTTCGGCGCCTATATGACATACGCATCCTAAATCGATCACGATTGGCAGAAGCCTCGGCGTTTCTGTTTGCGAGAGATCCAGCATCTATTATTTTAGCATTTCCTAATATTTTCTTAGGATTCGTATGGTTGTAGAGACTTCGGCGCCTCTATGACATACGCATCCTAGATCGATCGAGATTGGCAGAAGCCTCGGCGTTTCTGTTTGCGAGAGATCCAGCATCTATTATTTTAGCGTTTCCTAATATTTGCTTAGGATTCGTATTGTTGTAGAGACTTCGGCGCCTCTATGACATACGCATCCTAGATCGATCACGATTGGCAGAAGCCTCGGCGTTTCTGTTTGCGAGAGATCCAGCATCTATTATTTTAGCATTTCCTAATATTTGCTTAGGATTCGTATGGTTGTAGAGACTTCGGCGCCTCTATGACATACGCATCCTAGATCGATCACGATTGGCAGAAGCCTCGGCGTTTCTGTTTGCGAGAGATCCAGCATCTATTATTTTAGCATTTCCTAATATTTGCTTAGGATTCGTATGGTTGTAGAGACTTCGTCGCCTCTATGACATACTCATCCTAGATCGATCGCGATTGGCAGAAGCCTCGGTGTTTCTGTTTGCGAGAGATCCAGCATCTATTATTTTTCGCATTTCCTAATATTTGCTTAGGATTCGTATGGTTGTAGAGACTTCGGCGCCTTATGACATACGCATCCTAGATCGATCGAGATTGGCAGAAGCCTCGGCGTTTCTGTTTGCGAGAGATCCAGCATCTATTATTTTAGCATTTCCTAATATTTTCTTAGGATTCGTATTGTTGTAGAGACTTCGGCGCCTCTATGACATACGCATCCTAGATCGATCGAGATTGGCAGAAGCCTCGGCGTTTCTGTTTGCGAGAGATCCAGCATCTATTATTTTAGCATTTCCTAATATTTGCTTAGGATTCGTATGGTTGTAGAGACTTCGGCGCCTCTATGACATACGCATCCTAGATCGATCGAGATTGGCAGAAGCCTCGGCGTTTCTGTTTGCAAGAGATCCAGCATCTATTATTTTAGCATTTCCTAATATTTGCTTAGGATTCGTATGGTTGTAGAGACTTCGGCGCCTCTATGCATACGCTTCGGCGCCTCTATGACATACGCATCCTAGATCGATCACGATTGGCAGAAGCCTCGGCGTTTCTGTTTGCGAGAGATCCAGCATCTATTATTTTAGCATTTCATAATATTTGCTTAGGATTCGTATGGTTGTAGAGACTTCGGCGCCTCTATGACATACGCATCCTAGATCGATCGAGATTGGCAGAAGCCTCGGCGTTTCTGTTTGCGAGAGATCCAGCATCTATTATTTTAGCATTTCCTAATATTTGCTTAGGATTCGTATGGTTGTAGAGACTTCGGCGCCTCTATGACATACGCATCCTAGATCGATCACGATTGGCAGAAGCCTCGGTTTCTGTTTGCGAGAGATCCAGCATCTATTATTTTAGCATTTCCTAATATTTGCTTAGGATTCGTATGGTTGTAGAGACTTCGGCGCCTCTATGACATACGCATCCTAGATCGATCACGATTGGCAGAAGCCTCGGCGTTTCTGTTTGCGAGAGATCCAGCATCTATTATTTTAGCATTTCCTAATATTTGCTTAGGATTCGTATGGTTGTAGAGACTTCGGCGCCTCTATGACATACGCATCCTAGATCGATCGAGATTGGCAGAAGCCTCGGCGTTTCTGTTTGTGAGAGATCCAGCATCTATTATTTTAGCATTTCCTAATATTTGCTTAGGATTCGTATGGTTGTAGAGACTTCGGCGCCTCTATGACATACGCATCCTAGATCGATCGAGATTGGCAGAAGCCTCGGCGTTTCTGTTTGCGAGAGATCCAGCATCTATTATTTTAGCATTTCCTAATATTTGCTTAGGATTCGTATGGTTGTAGAGACTTCGGCGCCTCTATGACATACGCATCCTAGATCGATCGAGATTGGCAGAAGCCTCGGCGTTTCTGTTTGCGAGAGATCCAGCATCTATTATTTTAGCATTTCCTAATATTTGCTTAGGATTCGTATGGTTGTAGAGACTTCGGCGCCTCTATGACATACGCATCCTAGATCGATCGAGATTGGCAGAAGCCTCGGCGTTTCTGTTTGCGAGAGATCCAGCATCTATTATTTTAGCATTTCCTAATATTTGCTTAGGATTCGTATGGTTGTAGAGACTTCGGCGCCTCTATGACATACGCATCCTAGATCGATCGAGATTGGCAGAAGCCTCGGCGTTTCTGTTTGCGAGAGATCCAGCATCTATTATTTTAGCATTTCCTAATATTTGCTTAGGATTCGTATGGTTGTAGAGACTTCGGCGCCTCGACCTCTATGACATACGCATCCTAGATCGATCGCGATTGGCGAGAAGCCTCGGCGTTTCTGTTTGCGAGAGATCCAGCATCTATTATTTTAGCGCCATTGGCAGGAACCCGGGCGGTCCTGATTGCGTTTACCCCAGCGCTTATTATTCCATTCTGGGATTATTTAGACGACGTAGTCTTTATTGTCCCATTTTCCCTCTTACCTCATTTCCCCAAATGATTTCATTGCTTACGAATGTTCGTTCTTCATACAGGATACTGTCCGTAGGTTTGTTATCCCTAGCAGAAGTCCGATGTCTCGTTTATTTCCCCAACATCTCTGAACTACGACCGGCTTGATTCCTCTGAGGATACGTAGGAAACCTGAAAAGGTTCAGCCACCCGACCGGCGCGGTCATCTATCATCCCCAGCAGGTGCATTTTCCCCAGCAGAAGACGTTGCTCCCCATCAGAGGACAGTCATTCCCAATTTCCCATCAGATTTGAACTACGTTTGGCTTGATTCCCCCGCGATACGTAGGTCGCCTGCCAAGGTTCAGCCGTTCCCTTACCTTTCCTCTGTTTTGAAACTCATGTTTCAGAACGGTTCCTATTTTTATCGTCGACCCTCCATTGCCTTGCAAGAAGCGTCGCCGAGGGGCTACTGTTAGTACCCGATCTGAAAATGAGTTTATTAGGGATTTCCCAAATACACAAGGACTTTATAGGAATTACAAACCTTGCAAAGACTTGTCCCGGATTCCCAAAATATACCTCATTGTTCTAGAATATCTTAAAGATGGCCAAAATAGGGTTTCATAAAACATGCAAAACCCTAGCTTAATAATTAAGTCAGCCAGGAATGATGGCCACGCGGCCACATTCGCCCAAGCTCCAACCTTGGCCACGCGGCCAACATCGCCGCCGCCCTCCATCTTGGCCACGCGGCCACATCCGCCCCGGATGATCTGGACCGTCAGATCTCTCCATCAGTTTCTTATTTAAAGACCTCCCTTGCCTCATAATTGGGGGATCCGAATTTGAGAGCTCTTAAGGGACGATTTTGCTCCCAAATCAAGTCATTCAAGCCTCCAAAAACACTCTCAAGAATCCCAAGAAGATCCAAGGTTATTTCTTGCCAACAAAGGTAAGTTTTCTAACTTTTTCTTCATGTTCTTGTCATATTATTAGTTTAGATCCATAATATTCATATTCTTAATATGTTTATTCATGTGTTCTTCATAATATTCATGTTCGTAACATCTTTATTCATATTTTCTTCATGACATTCATATGTTCATAATATGTTCTTCATATGTTCATCATGTTCTTAGATTAAAACCTTATTTATGCTATATTTAGGGTTGCGATCTTCATGTTAACATGTTATTTCATAGCCGATGATGATCTAGGGTTCATCAACCCGAACATGATCTAGAACTACTTCTAAACCCTAATCTTTAGGTAATTTCCCCCATCATTATGCATGATCCCGATTCTTCTGCCTATTCTAAATTCTTCTCGAACTACGCTGACCTGAGCTTCTCACATTGAGAGGAACGTAGGCAATCTTCGGATCCGGTCTAAATCACTAACACACTACATACACCGCATCGTGATAGAAAGACCGATCAATTCGGGCAATAGGAGTGATAACGTAAATATTCTTCTCTTGTTGTAATTTAACCCCCGAACCCATTAACATGCTTTTCTCAATGTTTTGGCTATAATTAAAACGGCGTGGCGACTCTCATAATTTTAATGTTTCAATGAATATCTCAAATTCAAACACACGTATTCACACCCACCCACTCCTCTACCAGCCTCGGCCCATGCAGTCTCCACCCGCACCAATTACTTTAAAAACTGCACTCGACCCAACCCCTCCGCTCCTCTCCTCCCTACTCCAAACTCCTCCCAGTCATCCAACCCTGTCCAATTCAAGGGCAAATGTCAGTACTGCAGAATTGTGGGGCATGTTATCTCTCAATGCCGCTCTTTCAAACGATGTTAGGCCCAATTGGTAGGAAAATAGGCTAGAGGGGGGGTGAATAGCCTTTTTAAAACTTTTACAAAGAAACACTTATAAATGCAAAGTCACTTATCAGTTGCAAACTATTATCAGTAAGCGCAGCGGGTAAAATATGACTTAGTTTTAACTCACACAAAATCAGTGAATAAAAGATTTTCAGAGCTTAGTTTAAGCACAAAGTTGTTTCCAAAAGTTCAATGCAGTTTCAAGAGATTGGTCAAAGGAAATAATGATGAATCAGCAAGAACAGTAATGATTTGCCGGTGATAGAGTTCCAACCGGCAAGGACAGTAAGTAACAAGGGACACAAGTATTTGGAGAGGTTCACAGTGTAAATACTGCTACGTCCTCTACCAAGTTTGGTCAGAACTTGTATTTGGGTTAAGAGCACTATTAAATATCCCTAGTCTATTACAAGCACGGCTTTGCCGGATACAAAGACTAAATTCTAGAGATAGTTAATGAATCATAAAACAAATATCTGACCAAGTGTATTTGAGCGGCAAGTTCAAAAGAACTTGTCTCACTCAGGTGGGTGTGTGAAATACTCAAACAACGTATTCCTTAAAATGATCTAGTTCGGGAATACTAACAATGTTGTTGAGTTTGTGCACAAGTGTATATCCTATTAAATGATCTAATGATTATCTGGACACGGAATGTTTGAGCTTCAATGAATGCTGCAAACAACCAACTCTCTTCAATGCACTAAAATCACCAACCTTCTTCAATGCACTGAGTCCTCTATTTATAGGAGGAGTTAATGTCTTAGCTTGTTGAAGAAGGATAAATTTGAATTTCAGCTGGGTAGGTGAGGAGCATTTAATGCAGTATCCTTGGCATTAATGGAGAAGATACGCGTGCCTTAAAAGTCTGATGGGTAAAGACCCCTTTGTCTCAACCGATTACCTGCAAAAGCAAGTAGAGACAGAGTATAGCTAAAAGTAGCTATGTGTCAGACGGCGGAGTAATCATTACAGAGCAGGTAAACTACTTTATGATAAAAACAGTATAGAGACAATCAGCAAGGTTGACTTTAATGAAATGATGTCACCTGACTGACAGTGCAGACTGTCTATTATATCGGCATGTTGAGAATGGAGCTGATCGGCAACTTCTTTAATAAGTTGATCGGCAACTTGTGTAGCAAGTTGATCGGCAACTTGTCGCATGATAAGAATAGAGTTGATCGGCAACTTGTTTACTGGTCTGCTGATTTGCTTCCTCTGCTGGTTTGTCTTGTTTTGAAGAGTTGTAATACACCTGTGCTGGTCACAAAGAATCCTAAGGGTACCTAAAAAGGTTCTAATAAAATTGGGGGATCCTAAGTGCAAACATGATTGGGATTAAGTAATTCTATGATCTAGGAATCTATTTGAACAACAATCTCCTCCTAATTACTTAAGTCCAATCACCCTTAATACTAAGGACATCTCTTAACTTAGGGAAAGTTTTCTATGGATATCTAGGTAAAATCATTTCCTAAGGTAAGTCACACTAAATGTCTAAAGTAAAAGGTGGATTCACCAAAATAAATGGTGAAGCCGGTTCAATGAATCGGCAGAAAGTTAATCTGCAAAGAGGATTAGCACAGAATAATGCAGATAACATATATATAAGAAAAACATATTAGCACAAACAAAATATCATTGAGCAAAGAGATTTGTCTATGAAGGTCTTCATAAGATATCTACATCATTGGCTATGTCGACTCAAGAATCAGCAGCAGCTGGATCAGATGTCTTGGGATCTGCTGGAGTCGAGTCCTTTGTAGATTCAGACTTTCTTGCTTTCTTCTTTGCTCTTTCTTCTTTCTTTTCAGCTTTCCTTTTTGCCTTGCTCTGCCTTCTCTGAGCACTCTCCAATCTATCAGAAAGCATCTTGTTGTTTGCCTCAAGAGCAGCAATCTTCAATTTGGCTTCAAGAAGTTCATTCTGAATATCAGCAAGTTTCTCATTTGAGGCATCAAGTTTGCTGCGGGTGTCATTGTGCTCGGCAAGTAGAATTTTCTGTTGAGTGACAAGAGAGCCATTTAACTCAGACAGATTAAAAACGCGTTCAGTTCTATCTTGCAGCAGATTTTTCATGTCATTGTAGACAGATGTCCTGATTCTGATCACATCCTCCTCCTGATTGGACTTATGAATCTGCTTGGAGAGCTCCTTTGTGGATTGTTTGAACAGGTCCGCAATGGAGTGGGAGAAGTCCACCAAATCACCACGAGTAGGAGGCGCATTCTGATTAAAATCATCTCCTTCTTCAAAGCAATGAAAATCATAGAGGCTGTTGAAGACAATGGGTCTATCAACATAGATCGGAGCAGCAAAAGAATTTGGATTTCGGAGAACCAGAGAAGGGACAAATTCCTCATTTTCCAGGTCAGCATCCTCGATCTGTACCTCATCGGCAACAATCTGCGTATCATCGTCGAAATAACAATCGGCAGAGGAGAAGAAGAAACAGGAACAGGAGGTGGAGGCAAAGATAGAATTCTTTGTAGCACAGGATCTTCATCATCGGCAAGATCTAAGTCATCGGCACAACCATCATCAGCAGAAACAAGATCGGCATCATCAGCAGGAGCAGCAATAATCTCAGTAGCAGAAAGAACATCAACAGGAATGAAGGTGGAGACAATATCACCGGCAGGTCTTGAATAAACAATCTCCAGAGGAAAGTTTGGATGGACAATGATGTCTCTATCCCCTGAAAGATGAAAGATGCCGTTGTCTTCCATAGAGAGCAGCAAAGCAAGCTGAAACTTCAAACAAGCAATGCCTTCCAATATCATGATCACCAATCTGGCATTCATCAGCCTAGATGTGTAAACCATGTGATCGGCAGAGTAATGGCAAGTGCAGCTGATTTGACTAAGTGCACAAGGCCACGAGCGTTGAGATGCCGATACTCCAGAATTTCTTTAAGCTCATCATTGATCATAGAGCATCTCCTCATCCAACCATTTGAAGTGATGTGAACTTCTTTTGGAGATAGACCAGGGAGAACGATCTTACCACCTATCTTCAGTTTGCCAGGTAGTAGACATCTAGGTTCATAGACAATTTTTCGCTTCAGTCTAGAAATCCGAGGAGTCTTTCCCTTTGTACGAATACGGTCATCTTTGATCCATGGAAGGAATATTGGTCTGTCACTGGTTGAAGCACCAGAAGAGAATGGATGCTTGGTGACATGAGGGTGATCTTTGCCAAAAGGAAGTGGACACCTTTGGAGGGTATATTTGAATGATAGCCTCGGATGAACATTAAAGAGAGGCTGTCCAAAGCTGTTGGAAGGGATAGAAACATTGGTAGTGTACCAATTTGAGCACATCATATCCTTCCCATTCTGAAAGTAATCATAGCTGGGAGGTGGAGAAGTATCAACAGCATCAGGATCAACAAAAGCTTGTTCTCCAACCTCCATGTAGTCAGCAGGATCAGCCTCATCAACATGATTTCCATCGGCACGAACATCAGTTGGAGCAAGAAGAGGAAGGGTGTAACAACCGTCGGCAAGCTGAATAAAGGCTGTAGAAGAATTTCTTCAAATTGCAGGCTAGCAGCAATGTCAGCATCCAAATTAGGAGTACTTCCTTCAGTACCTCCTCCCAATTCCACAACCTCCTTAATACCAGTAGGTGGGACAATCTGTATTTCAGGAGTAACTGTCACTAACTGAGTGTCTGTAGTTTGCTCAGCAAGATGAGTGTCAGCAGTTTTCTCATCAGTCTTTCCTCCTGAAACAGATACATCCATCTGATGAGTGTCCATAGTTGTCTCAACTGGGGCAGGTAGGTCGGTAGATACATCCAACAGAGGTTGAGTGTATGTAGTTGTCTCAACTGGAAATTCCACTATCTCCTTAGATAATTTCATCCTTCCTTCAACTCTCAAAGCATTCAGATTCTGCAAAGACTTCAGCAGAGGGAGCTTTAGTCATGACAGTTCTGATTGGCATCTTGTCACTATCTGTTGTAAGTGAAGTGGAAGGAGAGTCAGCAGCAATTTTGTGAGCACAAACCAAATCTCCAAATAAATCAGCACCATCATCATCAGCATCACTATCAGTAGAATCACTATCTTCATCAGCATCATCACGTCCATCGGCAACAAACTCTTTATCAGCAGCATCTGCATCGTCTGCAAGTGAACATCGGCATCTGTCTCGGTCTTGCTGCTGCTGGGCGAAGGAACATGAGCATCTTGATCGGCAAGGTTTTCAGCAGCACGGCGATCGGCATCTTGCTTCAACAGAAATTCATTAGACTTTTCAATCAAGTCCATAGTGACCTTCTTTACTGATCTATGAAAATGAGCATTGAGAGGGCTGACAGCAGGAGCCTCATCATCATTGTATGGCAGCAAATCTTCATCATTTTCAAGTCTTCCAATCTGATAAGGATCAAACTCTGTGAATTGAGAGAGCTGATTGAAAGTTCTGGCATAAATGATCCACACATCTTGAACCATCAAGTCTTGTCTGATTCGATCTTGAAAGAGATAGACTTGGTTCCAGTGTAGTGGTAGAAAGTCAAAATAGCGGCCAAAATTGAGCTTCAGTTCAGCCTCTTTCAACTGCTTGAACTTAGAGAGAGGGAAGAACTTCTCATTCCACATATCAGTGCGAATGTTCAAACTCCGGTAATCAACATAATCAGAAGTTTTCCCAGATGGCACGGTATCCTTCATTTCTTCATGAAATTGAAGAAGACGATGAATGAAAGGAGGCAGATGATCAATCGGAAAGACCCATTTCTTGTTTAAGACCTTGTTGGTGAAGGACCAAGGATTCCTGTAGAAGGTATGGAAGGTGGGATTCCTGATGGGTGCACATTTCCTTGAAGTCTGAGACTTCAGCTTTTCAATAACATCTTCAATACTTTTGCCATCAGCAAAGTCATCAGTGAATTCTTCAGAAGGAACTTCAACTTTGACAATAGGATCGGCAGTAAGAGAAGTGCCGGCAAGATGAGAAGGCGCAAATCTAATCAGCTTGGCTCTTGGATCAGCAGAAGGAATGGGAGCAGAAGGAACTTCGTCGGCAACTTGATTCTCCATCGGCAAGATCATCTTATCAGCAACTTGAGTAGACTTCTTCATCGGCAAGTCTGGTTCGTCGGCAACCTTTGCCTTCTTTGACACCACTTTGTCAGCAACCTTCACCAATTTTCTTTTCTTTGGAGCACCAGGAGTAGAATCGTCAAGAATTCTATCGGTTGAAGGAGCAGGAGTAGAGACTGCTGATTGGGAAGCAACTAAAGGAATTTTCTTAGCTCTTTTCTTCTTTGGAGCGTCAGCAGGTGCTGGTGCAGGTGCAACAACACTAGAGGCCTTCTTTTCAATCCTCTTCCAATCTTTAGCATCAAAAGACTTTAGCTTGCTGAAGGCAATGCTTGATGGAAAACGATCTGCAGCTACTATGTTTATATTTCTCCTTAAGATCATGCTGATTAACAGATAATGGCAACCTTTCCCAGGATTGGGTTTGTTCTTCAGCCTATCAGAAGACCATTTATCAGCAGCAGTGGCAATGATCCTGAATATGTAGGCACACCAGTTGAACTCAATCTGCAGAACAATGGAGGCCATAGCTTCAAACTGAACGTCAGTGACATTGCTATGAGATCCAGATCGGCAAATAAGACATCTATCAACTATCTCAGCCAAAGCATAGTATCGGCGAGGATAATGAATCTTCAGATGACTGGTGCCACTGAGTCTTGGACCAGCTCCTCTCATGATAATCCATGCCCTATTCAATTCATTATCATCAACTAAAGCACTCAACCCTTCATTCCCGAGAGAGGGAAAAACTTTAGAAATAGAAGAGGGAGTAAGAGAGACTTGCACGCCCAAAACAGAGGAGTTGATGGAGATGATGACTGAAGAGTCAGCACGAGAGCGGACAACAGAGGAGTTTGAAAAGAATTCCTTGACGAGATCCAAGAACACTGAATCAACTCCAGATGGAGTGATGAATGAGTCGAGCAGGGACCCAATAAGAAGATTCTTCAAGAAAACCCTGTCGGCTTCATCATTGAAGTAGTCGGAGTCAACATAGCCTCCGTAGATATCTTTTTCGCCGGACATTTTCTGCAAGAATACTCAAACCAACTCACAATGTTAGGAACAAAGACAAATCAAACCAAGAATGATTAGAAATGATCAAAGTTTAAACATTAACACTTACCAGATTAAGAAGATATAAGCAGATAAGATGATGATTCAATAAACTGGTTAGAGGGGTGAGAGAGATAGAGTAGAGAAGAAAAATGGCGAAGAAAGCTTAAAGAATTTTGAAAGGCGTTATATATGTTATGGGGGAGAGAGAGAATATGAGAGGACAAGGAATAATGAGAAGTAACTGTACCTATAACCTCGGTGAACGTGCGCACGCAAAATTTAATGCGCACACAAAACGGTGGGAAATGAACAGTTAAAAGAAAGAGAGAGAAAGGGTAAATTAGTCAAGATTAATAAGAGAAGTGATGATGACCTGTTACCTTGCTGATGTATCGCATTAAATGGAATACATCTTGATACGATTTTGGGTAAGAAAGGTACACACACGTGTCAGGGAGATGGTGTGACCGATGTACCTTTGATTTGATTGCTTACGTCATGTGTCAGGAATCTTATCTTTTTGCAGAGACGTGCTGATTTGATACTTTTTAAATATCGGCAAGATAGTTTGAATCGGCAAGATAATTTAGTCGGCAAGATATGCTGATCGGCATGATGTTGTCAGCAATATTTTGTCGGCAATGTAATTTGGTCGGCACGATTTTCACACTTGCTGATGAGATCGGCAAAATAATTTGGCCGGCAAGATTTTCATACTTGCTGATGAGATCGGCAAGACTAGCACAATAGGTAGAGTTAGCACAGTTTTAACCATAGAAATCAATCATACCTAGTTCACCTCTTAGGAATTCAAATCTTTTCTGGTCTAAGGGCTTTGTCAGTATGTCTGCTCTTTGGTAATCGGTATGAACTTTGAGCAGCACTACATTCCCCTTTTCAACATGTTCCTTCAGAAAGTGATACTTGATGTCTATGTGCTTGGTTTTGGAATGCATGACCGGGTTGTTTGAAACTGAGATTGCTGATTGGTTGTCACAATAAATTGGACAAATTTGAGATGGAACTTCATAGTCAACAAGCTGCTGCTTCATCCACAGGATCTGTGAACAGCAACTGCCAGCAGCTATGTACTCAGCTTCAGTAGTAGAAGTGGAAATTGATGCTTGTTTCTTACAGGACCAAGACACCAGTCTATCACCAAGAAATTGGCAAGTCCCACTTGTACTCATTCTGGTCACCCTACAAGCTGCAAAGTCTGCATCTGAATAACCTATTAGATTGAAAGATGAATCTCTAGCATACCATAATCCAAGGTTAGCAGTGCCACAAAGATATTTAATAATACGTTTTACAGCCTGCAGATGGGATTCCTAGGGTCAGCTTGAAACCTGGCACAAACACAAACAGCAAACATAATATCTGGTCTACTGGCAGTAAGATAGAGGAGTGAGCCGATCATACCTCGGTAGACAGTCATGTCTACTTTCTTACCAGACTCATCCTTATCTAAATGAATGTTAGTGCCCATAGGTGTGCTTTGAGAGTGAGCATTTTCAAAGCCAAACTTCTTGATTAATTCTTTTGCGTACTTGGCTTGACTGATGAATATTCCCTCATTGGATTGTTTGACTTGAAGTCCAAGGAAATATGTTAGTTCACCCATCATGCTCATCTCGAACTTGCTCTGCATTAGCTTCTCAAATCTCTTGCAAAGTGATTCATTAGTGGAACCAAAAATAATATCATCGACATATATTTGAACAAACAATGAATGACCCTTATGCTTGGCAACAAATAAAGTAGTATCGATTTTACCTTGAGTGAAGCCTAAGCCATCGCTAAGTAAAAACTTAGATAGGGTTTCATACCATGCTCTTGGAGCTTGCTTTAAGCCATAGAGAGCTTTCTTCAATCGGTAGACATGATCAGGCTTCTTGGAGTCCTCAAAACCTGGTGGTTGTTCAACATAAACTAGTTCTTGGAGTTCTCCATTCAGGAAGGCACTTTTCACGTCCATTTGATATAGCTTGAATTCTTTGAAGGCAGCATAGGCTAAGAAAAGTCTTATAGCTTCCAATCTTGCAACAGGAGCAAATGTCTCATCGTAGTCGATTCCTTCTTCTTGTCGGTAGCCTTTAGCAACTAGCCTTGCTTTGTTTCTAATGATTTTCCCAGCTTCATCCAATTTGTTCCTGTAAACCCACTTAGTACCAATAACTTGCTGAGAAGTTGGTCTTGGCACAAGTTCCCATACTTTGCATCTTTCAAACTGATTTAGCTCCTCCTGCATAGCTTCCACCCAGCCAGGATCAGCAAGAGCTTCTTCAGTCTTCTTTGGTTCTATATTGGAAACCATAGCAGATGAGAAGAGACTCTCGGCGAATGCTCTACTAAGGTTCCTTGTCAATCTTGGTCCAAGGACATCACCAATCACATTTTGTAATGGATGATCACGAACTGTTCTAACCTCCCTTGGCACATCTTGTCTGGCTGATTCTTGTTGTAAAGATTCTAGAGGAGGGTCAAGATCAGCAGGTGGAGTAGGAGAATTAGAATTTTGGGTGAGAGGTGGATTAGATTGAGAACTTGTTGGGAAAGGCCTTATAACAGAAATTGGTTGAGGGCTTGATCTGTTTTCAGAATGATCAGCAGAGTTTGCATCGGCAAACGGATTATGAAGTTCATCAGCAGGTTCTGGTTCTACCGATGAAGGAAAGTACGGAGCATCTGCTGATTCTTCTACTGAAATGACTGGATCAGCAGCTGGTACTTGATCTGCAGGGTTAGTATTACTGGATTCACCTGTCTCATGAGCACTAGACACATTAGTACTATTTGGAGCCTTGTCAGACTCTAGCAAATCAAATTCATCAAAGGTTACATGAACAGATTCAACAATTTTCAAAAGTTTCTTATTAAAAACTCGAAAGGCCTTACTGTGTTTAGCGTATCCAACAAAGATTCCTTCATCAGCTTTCTCATCGAATTTACCTCTGTGCTCTTTACCGTTGTAAAGCACGTAACATTTGCAGCCGAATATTTTGAAGAATCCAATGTTGGGAATTCTGCCTCTCCAGAGTTCATAAGGAGTCTTGTTATGGAATTTGTTGATGAGAGATCTGTTCTGAGTGAAGCAGGCGGTATTGATGGCTTCAGCCCAAAAGTATTTCGGCAGCCTGGCTTCAGCAATCATGGTCTTACCAGCTTCAATGAGAGTTCTGTTCTTTCTCTCAACGACACCATTTTGTTGTGGTGTATAAGCAGCTGAGAAGTTATGGTCTATGCCATGATCATCACAGTACTGAGCAATACCATTGTTCTTGAATTCAGTGCCGTTGTCTGATCTCATACTGATGATATCGCTTTCTTTCTGAGTTTGTAGTAGTCTGAATAACTTGGTAGCAACGACATATGTGTCATCTTTGTGACTGAAGGTTTCCACCCAAGTATATCTAGAGAAATCATCTATTACAACCAAGGTATATCTACTTCCCCCAATACTTGCTGTAGTTGTGGGGCCAAATAGATCCATATGTAGCATTTGGAGGCACCTAGAAGTTGACATGCAGAGCTTGCTTCGGAAAGATGACTTATGTTGTTTTCCAAGCTGACAGGCCTTGCATTTCTTTGCATGATCAGCAGACACTTGAGGCAGACCGGTTACCAGATTTGAACCGGCAAGCTTTGATAGATACTTGAAGTTCAAGTGACTGAGTCTCTTGTGCCATAGCCATGAGTTCTCACTGATGTTCTTAGCTACAAAACAAATATTAGCAACACCAGTAATAGCACTTAAGTCTACTGCATAAATGTTACCTTTTTTTTTGGTAGTGAGAAGAGTTTCATTGGAAGCAATGTCTTTCACATAGCAACTGGAAGTAGTAAATACACATTGCATTCCTTTATCACAGAATTGTGATATTGATAGAAGGTTGTGTTTCAGACCATCTACTAGAGAGACCTTCTGTACAGTGACTGCACCTCTCTTAATGGTACCAATACCGATGATTTTTCCTTTGGCATTATCACCGAAAACCACTGGGGGACCTGATGCTTCTGAGATATCGGCAAGTAGATCTGCAAATCCTGTCATGTGTCTTGAACAGCCACTATCTAGAATCCACAAATCTTTGCTTGCACCAGTTGAGGCCATGAAGCATTCCTGAAATAAAATGGTATGCTTATGGTCCCCCTTATTCTTGTGTCCGAGGGTTAGTTCCTCTTTGGCAACCACATCTGGCCACCACTAGAGGATGTAACCTCAGTGGGTCCAGATAGGTGCTTCAAGAGGCATTCATGAGCCTTGTGACCATAATCAAAACAATTAGAACATCTCACTTGACTGATAGGCTGTGGAGTCGGTAGAACATCATTCTGTTTAGTTAGTGCATCGGCAGAACTAGGGAATTGAGCAGGCACAAACTTAGTAGGTTTAAAGGTGCTAGTATTGCCTTTCTTTCCATTCTGTTTTCCTTTGGCAGTTACCTTTTTAGGCACTTGTCCATCGGCAGCAGAGGAGGTCAGATCGGCAGCACTTGCTCTGCTGATGTATTCACCAAGAATACCGTTATCGGCAGACTCAGTATCAGCAACCTTAACATATCTTTGTTTGTGCTTATCATTCCTTTTGTTCTGGTTCTTAGGATACTTCATTGCCACAGCACTGTATATTGGCTTAGCATCCTTATGCACTGAGTTAACATGACTACATTCAACTTTCTCATCCTTTTTCTCGGTAGCACAAGTTTCAGTAGAGCTACTACTGCTGGAATCAAATCCCAACCCAGATTGGTCCTTATATGACATTTGGGTCTGTAGGATTGTTTCAACAGCAACTCTAGATTTTGTGTAAGAATCAACAATCCTTGTGAGATGATTGTTTCTTTTCACAAGATCTTCGATCTGAGCTATCAATACTGCTACTTGGCATTTGAGATCCAGGTTTTCTTTCTTTAGAGAAATAGACTCAAGCTCGTGTCCTTTGAGAACTGAAAGTTCAGACATAAGCGAGCTATTCTCGTTGGAAATTCTTTTGAAATCAGCAGCCATCACTTTATGAACGCTACTCAGCTTCTCATAATCAATAAAAAGTTCATCCATTGTCTCTACCATCTCAGCCTTAGATAATTCTGGAAGAGGGTCGGCTGAATCTTTGGGAGTAGAGGAAATGGGTTCAGGTGAGAAGTCAGGTAGGGAAGAGATGGGTTTCGAAAGGCTTTTGGCAATATTGGGATGTTCGGTGAATGAGAATTTTCTTGTCATCGGCAAGGGTTTTGTTTTAGAAGCATTGAAGTGAGAAGAGTTACATTGTCCATAGAGTGAAGTTCCCACTTGATGAACCTTGTATCCTATTGGATTTCCTGCTTTGATGCTTACTTCCTTGAAGTATGGTTGAGCTCTTCCAGTTGGTATTTCTTTGACTGGAGTCTTTGGCGGCGAGGGATCTCGGTAGATTGGAGTCGGCAAGGATGAAAGATCGGCATCATCTGAATCTAATGCCATGAAACTTACATCGGCATCCTCATCTTCATCGGCATCATCGTCTGAATCGGTTTCACACCAGACCGGCAAGGCTTTTTCTGTGCTATCATCGGCAACATAACTTCGAGACTTTGGATATCTCTTGTTTACTGATTTCCTCACGTATTCATACTTTGGCTGAGGACATTTTGAGGCAAAGTGACCAGGTTTTCTGCAGTTGAAGCAGACAAGATCACCTTTGCTGTTTTTACCATCGGTAGCACTGGTACTTGGTTTGTTGTAGCTTGCTGATTTTTGAAATGGTGGTGTAAAAGATTTTTGTTGCTGGTGACTTCCTTTTTGCATCTTTTTGAAGTCTTTGAACCTCTTGTAGTTTCTGGCGAAGGCGGCAAACTCGTCTTCTTCCATTGTTTGTTCTGAAGGTGTTTCTGAGGTTTTTGAACAGCAGGGTGTTTGATGGGGATCTATAGGAGGGAATTTGGTTGAAGGAAAGGATACCTGAGATTGAGCTGATAGAGACAAGTTTTTGAAATTTTTGTCGAGAACGTTAAGTTTTTGCAGTTCTCTCTCATACAAGAACAGACTAGACACAAGATTCTGAATAGAGGTCTTGTTTAAGTCTCTAACTTCTCTAACAGCAGTGACCTTAGTATGATACTCATTTCCTAAAGAACTTAGAAAACGAATATTAAGATCTTTCATAGTATACACTTTACCTAATGAAGCACATAAATTACTTACCTCGAAGAATCTGTCGTAGGCACTTCTTAGAGATTCACCATCTAGTTTCTTGAAAGATTCTCCGCAATGCAGTCGTAGAGTCTGTTGTCTTTCACCTGCTCATCTCCTTCAAAGTATGCAAGGAGTTTGTTCCAGCATTGTTGAGCCGTGGAGCACAAGTCAATCAGTTTATATTGCTTGTCGTCCAATCCACATGAGATAATGTGGCACGCCTTTCCATCTAGAGCAACTGAAAGTTTGTCTTCATCAGTCCATTCTTCTCTAGGTTTTTCAATCAAGGTTTCATCAACTTGAACATGCGTTTCTTGTTCAGTGTCTTGATCAGCATGAGCAGTCAGATGAGTGGAAGGAATTGGTCGGTAGGTGGTTGAGACCTTTAGAGGAATGATTGGACCACCTTCTATTACTTGCATTAACCGGTCATCGATTGAGTTCATATACTTTATCATACGAGATTTCCAGACACCAAACTCATTAACGTTCAACAACAGAATGGTAGTGATGTTGAACGACTGCATGATTTTTCCTGCCATGGTATCGGCAATAAAAGCTGCAAAGCTTGGAAATTTCTTTCAAAATTCCAAGCTCTGATACCAATTGTTAGGCCCAATTGGTAGGAAAATAGGCTAGAGGGGGGGGGGGTGAATAGCCTTTTTAAAACTTTTACAAAGAAACACTTATAAATGCAAAGTCACTTATCAGTTTGCAAACTATTATCAGTAAGCGCAGCGGGTAAAATATGACTTAGTTTTAACTCACACAAAATCAGTGAATAAAAGATTTTCAGAGCTTAGTTTAAGCACAAAGTTGTTTCCAAAAGTTCAATGCAGTTTCAAGAGATTGGTCAAAGGAAATAATGATGAATCAGCAAGAACAGTAATGATTTGCCGGTGATAGAGTTCCAACCGGCAAGGACAGTAAGTAACAAGGGACACAAGTATTTGGAGAGGTTCACAGTGTAAATACTGCTACGTCCTCTACCAAGTTTGGTCAGAACTTGTATTTGGGTTAAGAGCACTATTAAATATCCCTAGTCTATTACAAGCACGGCTTTGCCGGATACAAAGACTAAATTCTAGAGATAGTTAATGAATCATAAAACAAATATCTGACCAAGTGTATTTGAGCGGCAAGTTCAAAAGAACTTGTCTCACTCAGGTGGGTGTGTGAAATACTCAAACAACGTATTCCTTAAAATGATCTAGTTCGGGAATACTAACAATGTTGTTGAGTTTGTGCACAAGTGTATATCCTATTAAATGATCTAATGATTATCTGGACACGGAATGTTTGAGCTTCAATGAATGCTGCAAACAACCAACTCTCTTCAATGCACTAAAATCACCAACCTTCTTCAATGCACTGAGTCCTCTATTTATAGGAGGAGTTAATGTCTTAGCTTGTTGAAGAAGGATAACATTTGAATTTCCAGCTGGGTAGGTGAGGAGCATTTAATGCAGTATCCTTGGCATTAATGGCGAAGATACGCGTGCCTTAAAAGTCTGATGGGTAAAGACCCCTTTGTCTCAACCGGTTACCTGCAAAAGCAAGTAGAGACAGAGTATAGCTAAAAGTAGCTATGTGTCAGACGGCGGAGTAATCATTACAGAGCAGGTAAACTACTTTATGATAAAAACAGTATAGAGACAATCAGCAAGGTTGACTTTAATGAAATGATGTCACCTGACTGACAGTGCAGACTGTCTATTATATCGGCATGTTGAGAATGGAGCTGATCGGCAACTTCTTTAATAAGTTGATCGGCAACTTGTGTAGTAAGTTGATCGGCAACTTGTCGCATGATAAGAATAGAGTTGATCGGAAACTTGTTTTCTGGTCTGCTGATTTGCTTCCTCTGCTGGTTTGTCTTGTTTTGAAGAGTTGTAATACACCTGTGCTGGTCACAAAGAATCCTAAGGGTACCTAAAAAGGTTCTAATAAAATTGGGGGATCCTAAGTGCAAACATGATTGGGATTAAGTAATTCTATGATCTAGGAATCTATTTGAACAACAAACGAGAATACCCTGGCGTTGTTTTTCCACCACCTAACCCTACCACTCGCCCCAACCGTCCCTCTTCCTCTACTCCCCAAGCCCACACTGCCATGGCCCCTACCCCTCCTCCACCACCCTCCTGGCTCATGGACAGTGGAGCTACCCATCATATCACAAACGACCTCAATAACCTAGCTCTTCATAATCCGTACAACGGTAGTGATGATGTCATCATCGATGACGGCTCCTCTCTCCCCATTTCTGCCATAGGTTCCTTTACTATAAAAATCTTCTTCCACATCTTTATCTTTCACTAATGTCTTATATGTTCCTCTCATATCTCAAAATATTATTTCAGTTTCTCAATTTTGTAAAGATAATAATGCCTCTATTGAATTCTTACCATCTTCCTTTCTTATTAAGGATCTCTCGACAAAGAAAGTATTTCTCCATGGCACCAATGATCGTGGTGTCTACCTTTGGCATCCCTCATCTCCTCAAGAACATCCAAGCATCTCTGAGTCTTCTCACTCTTGGCATCATCGACTCAGACACCCCGCTCCTCCTATCATTTCCTTTTTGAATAAACAGTCTATTCCGTCTAGTTCTTATTCCAATTATAATTTCTGATATTTCGGATAAAAACTTTTGCATTGAATGCCTTAAAGGAAAGTTTACAAACACTAAAAGAAAATTATCCTCGAGAGCATCAAGCGTCTTAGAACTAATTCATACGGATATTTGTGGGCCAATCTCTACCCCTTCTTGGAATGGTCAACAATATTTCATTACGTTCATAGACGACTACTCTCGTTATGGGTACATTTATTTACTTCATGAAAAGTCTTAATCATTGGACGTCTTTAAGTATTATAAAGCCGAAGTTGAAAATCAACTTGAAAAGACTATTAAGAACGTTAGGTCCGATCTTGGTGGTGAATACTACGGTCGGAATGACGGTTCGGGGGAACAACGTTCGGGTCCTTTTACTCGCTATCTTGAAGAGTGTGGGATTGTCCCTCACTACACTATGCTGGGTACGCCTAGCATGAATGGTATAGCTGAGAGACGTAATAGAAGCCTTAAGGATATGGTAATAAGTATAATTTCTTGTACTTCTTACCACACTCATTATGGGGCGCTGCATTAAAAACCGCAGCTTATATTCTCAATAGAGCTCCCTCTAAAGCTACTAATAAAACCCCTTATGAATTATGGACGAATAAGAATCCGTCCTTAAATCATCTTCATGTATGGGGTTGTCCAGCAGAAGCTAGGCCTTATAGGCCTAATGAGGGCAAACTGGACGCTAAGACTGTTAGTAGTTACTTTGTAGGGTATGCCGAGAGATCTAGGGCTATAAATTTTACAACCCGAAAACTAGAACCTTTTTTGAAATGGGAAATGCTAGGTTCTTTGAGGATGTTGAATTTAGAGGGGAAATTAGGAATAATTTTGAATTTGAAGAGGAAGAGGTATCCATTTCTATACCTCTTCCCATAGTTCCCATTGGAAATCAAGTTTTTATACTTGAAATTAAAGAGGAGCATACAATTCAAGAAATGACTCCCCTATAAATATTGAAAAACATGAAAATGTTGATCATGAAGATGAAATTCAACAACCTCAAAATCAGGAAGAACCGGTGCCCTTAAGGAGATCTAATAGAGTAAGAAAGAGTGCAATTCCGGATGATTATGAAATGTATCTTGCCGAGAATGAAGGACACTTAGGTTTAGTTGGAGATGAGCCACTCACCTTCCATGAATCCATTAATAGTCCTAATTCTCATAAGTGGATCAATGTCATAAATGAAGAGTTAAAATCTATGAAAGACAACGACGTTTGGGATCTTGTTCCATTACCTAAAGATGTGAAACCTATTGGGTGTAAATGGGTCTTTAAGACCAAAAGGGATTCACAAGGTAATGTAAAAAGATATAAGGCTCGTCTTGTTGCTAAAGGTTTTACTCAAAAGGAATGCATTGATTACAAAGAAACATTTTCTCCGGTATCTTTTAAAAACTCTTTTAGGATCATTATGGCACTTGTAGCACCTTATGATCTTGAGATTCATCAAATAGATGTAAAGACAGCTTTTCTCAATGGAGACATTGAGGAAACTATCTATATGAAGAAACCAGAACTGGTGACTGATTTGGATCAAACTAATCAATTAGTTTGTAAACTTAAGAAATCCATTTATGGCCTCAAGCAAGCTTCTCGTCAATGGTATTTAAAATTTATGGCAAATTGCACTTTAGTTACCTGAGTTTGTCGTTATGTTTCAATTGGTTATCCAATTTGTGTTTGTTACAATTTGGTTGCTGAATATATCTTTTTGTTGCAATCAGGTGTAATTTTGGTTAGCTCGTTAGAAAACTAATGAAAATGGATGAAAAATGTAACAAGCATCTTTCAAAATTGCAATAATCACCCCTATAGTCTGAATTATCCCACTTCACCCTATAGCTCCTAACGAATATTAAAAAACAAACATAATTTGACATTCACATGTCCCATGATGGGTGTTTCATAATTTTCATTTTATTTATTACATAAAAATTATTAAAAAAATGATATCTACTATAAAATAAAGAAAAAAAAGTCACCCAATTATAAATATATCATTCCGTGGGTATGGTTTTCTCTCTTCTTTGGGCAGTGGTTTTTTTTTTTTTGGGTGCATATGTGCCGTAGATGGAGTGGGTATTTAATATGAGAGAGAAAGGGGTAAATATGTAAATTTTATGGGTCATTAATTGATTCCTTAGTTTTTAAACATTCGTTAGGAGCTAGGGAGCGAAGTGGGATAATTTAGACTATAGGGGTGATTATGCAATTTTGAAAGATACTTGTTACGTTTTTCATCCATTTTCATTAGTTTTTTAACAGGCTAACCAAAATTACACCTGATTGCAACAAAAAGACATATTCAGCAACCAAATTGTAACAAATACAAATTGGATAACCAATTGAAACATGACGACAAACTCATGTAACTAAAATGCAATTTGCCCTAAAATTTAATCAAGTTATTTTTTCATTTGGTTTTGAAACGAATCTTGGTGAAGATTGTGTATACCATAAGTTCAGTGGGAGTAAATTTATATTTTTGGTCTTATATGTAGATGATATTTTGCTTGCTAGTAATGATATAAACGTTCTTTAAGAAACTAAGAAATTTCTTTCAAACAAATTTGAAATGAAAGATCTTGGTGAGGCATCTTTTGTATTAGGAATCCAAATTCACCGTAATCGCTCACGAGGTATTTTAGGATTATCACAAAAAGACTATATAGAAAAGGTATTACAAAGGTTTAGCATGCAAAACTGTAAACCACATGACACCCCTGTTTCTAAAAAAAACAAGTTTAGTCTCAAACAGTGTCCTAAAAATAATTTTGAATCCAAGTATATGGAAAATATCTCTTATGCATCAGGACTAGGAAGCTTAATGTATGTGAAAGTCTGTACTCGTCCAGACCTTGCATTTATTGTTAGGATGCTTGGTAGATACCAAAGCAATTCGGGGAGAGAACATTGGGTTGCAGACAAAAGAGTGATGAGATACTTACAAAACACCAAGGACTACATGCTTACATATTCAAAATCGGATCATCTTGAGATCGTTGGTTATTCTGACTCCGATTTTGCTGGATGCCAAGACAGTCGTAAATCAACGTCTGGTTATGTCTTCACATTAGCCGGTGGAGCAATTTTTTGGAGAAGTACCAAACAGACACTCGTAACTTCCTCTACCATGGAAGCCGAGTTTGTTGCTTGTTTCGAGGCATCTAATCAAGCTATATGGCTGCGTAAGTTTATTAAGGGACTGCGAATTATCGATAGTGTCGAATGACCTCTTAAGTTATATTGTGATAATCGGGCAGCAGTCTTGTACTCCAACAACAACAAAAGTTCATCAAAATCTAAGCATATAGATATTAAGTAAAGAGAAAGAGTACAAAATGAACAAATAGAAATACAACTTATAGGAACAAACTCCATGTTAGCGGATCCATTTACTAAAGCGTTATCGCCTTTAGTGTTTCACGAGCATGTTGCTCATATGGGTGTAACAACTTTTGATAACATTTAATATAGTGGGAGTTTATGTTGTGATTTCATTAATTGTTCTATTATTTAAAGTTTTGATCTCATTTGGTTATGTTGGACTAGTTGGAAGAATATGTATATATTCATTATGTTCCAGCTACACATCTACATTTTTTTATCTATGTCATTTAGTTGGATATGTATACGTGATTATTGTGGGTTTAGTTGTGAATCAATTACAACAACTGCCCCTTTAGACCTTATACTTGTATGACTAATGGACGGGATTGTTATGGATGATAACAAGATTCACATTAGGGTTGTCATTTGTATTAAGCTTATGATTTTAAGGAAAGAAATAGTTATGCAACCCAAGTGGGAGATTGTTAGAACATGGATTGCAATCATAATTTCCATACATGAAATCATACTTATAATGTTAATATAAAGTGTAGAAGATTAAAATAATGTGTAGAATTCCTGAGGTGGAATATTACCTATTTATGATGGACAAAATGGTAATTTCACACCACTTATGTGAAAGGGTGTAGTCCCTAAATGAAGTGCCTATTTGTTTCCTATATAAAGGCCTTTCCATCAGCCTTAGAAACTACTACATACATTCACTACTCTTTATACTCTCTTCATTTGTGTTAAGAAGATCAAGTGAGAAAAGGCACTCATCATTTACAAAAACTCTATTCCCTACTTATTCTTTTTCATTCTCCCTAAACAACATTGAAGATGGATTCAACAGGTAACGCTTCCGCCTTCATCTTCTCTCTTCTCTAAACTTATCCCAGATTTGAGTTATGGCATTAGTGAATATGGATTGTTCCAACAGTCCCACTTTAACTTACAAACTACTAAAATGGAAATATTTTAATACTTTTAAAATGGTGGGACCCACTTATCATATTCACAACAACTATCCACTAACTATTGTCCATCTCACTTTCTCTTTCCCACCCAACCATCTACACTCACAACACATCAATTTTTTCACTTTTTCCTTAATTAATGTCCCCAACTCATTTTTTGTAAGTTAAAGAGGGACGGAGTGAGTAAGTGTTTAGGACAGACAAGTGCATGTATTCAAGACTTCTAGCACGTGTACTGTAAGTGTTTAGGACTGACAAGTGTATGTATTCAAAACTTCTAGCACGTGTTTAAAATTGCTAGTATGAGTGTTAAAAAGTGTCAGTGTTAGTGTTTACGTTGAATATCTGATAACTTTAACTGATAAACTGCGAGTTTTAATAGTAAAACTATGAATCTTTAATCATCGTAATTAAAAGACCTAAACCAACTAAGTATGTAGTAAAAATGTTATGTTGCACACTAAAATCCCAAAGAAGTTACCTGTTTCGCTATCTGAGTTATCTGCAACAAGTCTCCGGCTGCACCGGAGGTAATCTCTCGTTCACCAAAGATTACTTTTTTTACGGAATTCGTTATAAATATTTGAATGAATAGGCGGATTAAAAATTAAAATATATATAAAATTAGTGTTGTATTATATCTTGAAATAATATCATTAATTTATTTATGCATAAAATATTTATATTGATGAATTTTAAAATTAAATCATTGAAATTGAACTTTTAACCTTTTAAATTAAAATAATTTCATTTTGACCACCAATAACTAATTTTCATTTCAATTTAATCTTGTTTTCTGATCACGTGCTCGGCACATGCCATTTAACTGAATTTTGTAACGATTTCCGTAAAAAAGCCCTAGTTTGGGAGAAAAATGTCAATACAGGCCCTAAATCGCTAAAAAAAAGCCAGGCCCCGATTGGGGACCTCATATAAGACTTTAGGCCCTAATTTGTAATTAACCCCATATGAAAATGAGGTGTTTGTGAGTATGAAAACATAAATATGAGAGATAATGAGTGAGATGAATAGTAAGTTGATTGGTGTTGTGAGTGTACAAGTATGAGAAATAATGAATGAGAGGAATAATAAATAATCTTTGCTATTTTGTTAGTTCACATTATGTAACGCCCATCCTTATTCTCGTTAAATATGTGACTTACTTGTTAAATTCTGAACTTGCATATTATGTTCTAGTTTTACTTGGGTTAATTTCTTAACTGCTTTAGAATATTAAGGTGGTTAAATGTCTAGTTTTGACTTTCGGGTCATTTGTGAAAATTTGACTTTAGGGGCCTTTTTGTTAAAAGTGAAACTTGAGGGGCCTAGGTGTTATTCTTGGAAAGTTCCAAGTATATAACTTGTTTGTTTGCCTGAGAAAGGCATTTTACTCAAAACTTCTCGTTGCTTCCTCTGTTCTAAAGCTAGGGTTAGATTTTTACCCTATTCTCGACTCCTCGAGCTTAATTATCCCCGGATAAATATTCGTGGCGTTGAATAGAGCGTTCCAGGCCGATCAAAAATTTATTTGGGTAACTTTGATTTTTGACTAAGTAAGTTATTAGCTCCTCCTTGCTTGTAATAACATTCATATATGTTATTTTTGATACTTGTGCTTGTCAATTCGTGTTTGGGGCAATTTTTGTGATACTTGTAATTTTGGGACAAAGGGAGTATAACCCTCTGTGTAAAATAATGGAAGAAAATTGAAAGTAACATTTTTAGTATGTTAGGCATCCCTGGGTATGTTAAAAATGTTAGTAAAAAGTTACTCCTACGCTTGGGACGGAGAATTTTAGGCCTGGAAAGAAATTTGGTGTTTGCGGAAAATTGTACCAGGCGCCCGCATGGTGGTCCCTTGAGCGCCCGTCCATTTCATCAGAACTTTTGGTTTCAAAAGTGCTCTATTGAGCGGACGCCCGGTCCATGGTAGGCGCCCGCCCGGTCCCCTGTTTCAACAAAAGTGTTTTAAATCTAAATTGAAATGAAAGCTTACCCCTCCTAAGGCATATAGCCTTAGTATAAGATGTCCTAGCAAGTGTATATGTACCTTTTGGAGCATTAGAACTTAGTCTTGAACATGAACACTTATAGAACTCAAATGAGAACTTAAGTAGAAGAGTAGTAACTCTTCTTTATGTCTTGAAAGTGCTATGAACAAGCACTAATGTGTTATACTTGTTTTGAAATCAATGATTGTGCACCATAGGGGCATTAAAACAAAGGTTTAGACTTGAACATCCTAAGAATAGGATTAGGATTTTATAAGAGTAAATGTATAACTCTTATACATGCTTGAATGTCCAAGATTGGAATTATAACTTGAAGTATAAGACAATAAAATCTTGTACATGACTTGAACATCCAAAGAATTGGATTAAGACTTGAATATAAGATAATAAAATCTTGTACATGACTTGATGCCAATACATATGTATGGTAATGAACTAGAAAGTTCTATGAACAAGCACTAACTTGTATGAGACATGTTTTTGTTGTGTGTGTGCAAACATTGCATATAGTTGCTTGATAACAAGATGACTTCTTGATTACTTGAAGCATGTTCCTTGTTGAGCTAGTCCACTACTTTTGGATAAGTTCTTCTCCCGTAGTTCAAGTAAATATCTACTTGTACATTTTTGTGTGAGTCCAGCTGGTTCTCCTTGCTTGTTCGGAAATATATAGGTTCACGCTTATCGCGAGAGCTGGGGCTTAAGTGATAATCGGGTCCCTATGTATTTGCGCTTGACCCCTTACTACCGGCCATAGTAAGGGCATAGCTTCCTTGGTTGGAGCAATACGCCTGACTTAACTCAATGCTAAACTCTTGAACACCTCGTGAGTCTTGATCTTGGGAATGACACTGGTTACCGGGTCTTCTGATATATACTGAATAATATGTTGTTATTGATCGTGATTGTCAAAGTAATACAAGCTACGACAACAATGGTATTCTTGGGAGGAATAAGGAAGGAAGCAATATCCTTTATAACTTGCTTGTTTAGCCTTATGTGCTACTTGATGAGTGGCTTAGCCTCTCATATACTTGTTACTTGATGATACTTGATATATGATTACTTGAGTATCTACTTGAATTGCATGATAACATGTCATGTAGTTGCATCTAATAGCTTACTGAGATTTATCTCACCCCGTTCCTTGTTTAATTGTTTTCCTTAGATCAAAGGAAGGCTAGTGATAGTGCACAGTGAGGCTCGACATAGCAGGGAGCTTACTACGCAGGTGGTTATTCTTTTGGGAATTGTGGTCCTTTTACACTTTGGTGAGGACGATGTATTATGGGTTTTGTAACTCAATATTTTTTGGTAGACTTGTTGTCTCTTGTTTTCTCTAGACATCGTGTAATGCCAGCAATATGTGCTAGGCATGTTTCTGCTGTGTATAATCTTGTTTGGTTTAAATTTTCTTGTCTAGAACTCGTGGTGTGAGCTATCTTAGCTCCTTACTCTAGAGTATATATATAATGTCAGTTTGTTATAAACAGTGGTCATCCAGTTTCTTGTTAGTTTCTTGTTCCTTGTTAGTCACTCCCACCAGGTTCGAGGTTCTATTAGGGGATCCCGGGACCTGGGGGCGTATCAGGTTGGTATCAGAGCTACCCTGGTTTAGCTACCCTGTTTAGCTACCTTGGTTTGCTCTAAGTCTGGATAGGGTCTATGGCCTAGGTATGGGTTAGTCTTGGGGTGTTATTAACGCCGAGTGTTTACCTACAGGTATAATGAGTTCTGAAGGTACTAGTGGCAGTAATCAACTGAGATCTGTAACTCCTCAAGAAGAGATGGTTGATAATGTAGACTGGGATTATCCTAATCGACTTACAAGGTTCTTGAAGTTGAAACCTCGTAGCTTTGACGGGGAATTTGATGCTAAGAAGGCAGAAGAGTGGATTGAAAGTATTGAGAAGATCTTTACAGCCTTGAGATGTGCAGGTGGTGATAAGGTAACCTTTGCAACCTTTAAACTTAAGAAAGCTGCTGAACATTGGTGGCAAGTTCTGAATAAAAGCTGGGAACTGGAAGGGGTACCACAGACTTGGGAGAATTTTCTTAAAGCATTCAAGTCACAGTTTATTCCAACAGTGGTCCAAGATAGAAAAAAGATGGAATTTTTTAATCTGGAGCAGGGAAGCTTGATAGTGGGGCAATACTCAACCAAGTTCACAGAATTGGCTAGGTATTGTGATCACTTAGTTCCAAATGAGACCAAGAAGGCACAGAGATTTGTAAAGGGATTGAGGACTGAGTATAGGAAGCAACTTCTTTCTCTACAGCTTACTAGTTATCATCAAGCAGTGGAGAAGGCTTATGCTATTGAAAATGACATTGAAGAACACAAGGTGAAGTTGGGAACAACCATGATAAGTCGTGTATCAGAGAAAGCACAGGGATCTGGTTCTAAGGGTGGTAAATCTAGCCGCCAAGATCGTCGATTCCGACAGTCATCTGAAAGTAAAGGTAGTGTTTCAACTGGTTCGAGGACAACAGTCCAAGGTCCCAGGAGAGTATGTGGTTATTGTTCGAAAGAAGGCCATTCTGAAGACAAGTGTTGGCTAAAGCAAGGAAAATGTCTATCTTGTGGTGAAACTGGGCACTTTATCAAGAATTGTCCTAAAGTCAAGGGAAGTCAAGTTGGGGGTACAAGTCAACAGGCCTCAGGTACTAAGAGAGATAGTGGGGGTCGACCTAAAGTTCAGGGTCGAGTGTTTGCTCTAGATCAGCAAGGTGTAGCTGAGTCTTCTGCGGTCATAGGAGGTATTTTATTACTTTCTAGTACGAGAGCGCGAGTCCTGATAGATCCAGGCTCATCTCATTCTTATGTGGCATCTCATTTTGTGTCGCATTTGCATGTTCTTCCTGATTCTATGCCTTATGTGCTGGAAGTATCTTCCCCTATGGGAGATTGCATGTTTGCTTCTGAGGTTTACAAGAAATGTGAGGTTCTTGTGGGTGATCATGCCCTTCTTGCTGACCTAGTCGTGTTACCTATAAGGGACTTTGACATGATTCTTGGCATGGATTGGCTTTATGTGCATCATGCATCTGTTGATTGTCATAGAAAAGTAGTAACTTTTTCTATACCTGGTTTGCCTGGTTTTACCTTTGAAGGTGATAGGCCTTTATGTGCTATACATGTTATTTCTGCTTTAAAAGCTAGAAAACTTTTATCTCGTGGTTGTGCCGGGTATCTCGCATGTGTGCTTGACCAAAGTTTATCTGTTCCCAAGATGGAAGATATTCCTGTTGTGTCTGAATTTTCAGATGTGTTCTCTTCTGAGTATAGCATGCCACCTGATCGAGAGCTTGAGTTCTGTATTGATTTATTACCAGGTACAGCTCCAATATCTAAAGCACCTTATAGAATGGCTCCAGCTGAGTTGAGATAGTTAAAAACACAGCTTGAGGAATTGCTTGAAATGGGCTTCATCAGGCCTAGTGTATCACCGTGGGGTGCACCAGTGTTATTTGTCAGAAAGAAAGATGGGACTCTGCGATTGTGTATTGATTACAGAGATCTTAATCAGGTAACTATCAAGAACAAATATCCGTTACCTCATATTGATGACTTGTTTGATCAACTTCAGGGTTCAGTAGTGTACTCGAAGCTTGACTTGAGAAGTGGTTATCATCAGTTGAAAATCAGATCTGAGGATATACCAAAGACAGCTTTCTGTACCAGGTATGGGCATTATGAGTTTATTGTTATGCCATTTGGTTTGACAAATGCTCCAGCTGTATTTATGGATTTGATGAACCGTATCTTCAAGCCATATCTTGATTGTTTCGTGGTGGTATTCATTGATGACATTCTTGTGTATTCTAAATCACGGGCTGAGCATGAACAACATCTCAGAGTAGTATTGCAAGTTCTTCGTGAGAAACAATTATTTGCAAAATTCAGCAAATGTGCTTTCTGGTTAGAAGAGGTTTCATTCTTGGGACATGTTGTGTCTGCTACTGGTATTGCAGTAGATCCTTCCAAAGTTGAAGCAGTTGTAAACTGGAAAAGGCCAACTACAGTGACAGAGATCCATAGTTTCTTGGGCTTGGCTAGTTATTATCTGAGATTCATTGAGGGATTCTCTAAGATTGCTACTCCATTGACTAATCTGACTCGAAAAGCTAGTTCTTTTGAGTGGAATGACAAGTGTGAAGCAAGTTTTCAAAAGTTGAAAAGGCGCTTAACTACAGCTCCAGTCTTGGCTTTGCCTAGTGGTTCTGAGAATTTCATGGTTTATACTGATGCTTCTAAAGAAGGATTGGGTTGTGTTTTAATGCAAGATGGCAAGGTAATAGCTTATGCTTCTAGAAAGTTATCTCCTTATGAAAAGAATTATCCTACTCATGATTTAGAGTTGGCTGTAATTATTTTTGCTTTGCATAAATGGAGGCATTACTTGTATGGAACCAAATTTGAAGTCTTCACAGATCATAAGAGCTTGAAGTACTTGTTTTCTCAGAAAGAGCTTAACATGAGACAACGTAGATGGATGGAGAAATTGAAGGATCATGATTGTACTATCCTTTATCATCCAGGGAAAGCAAATGTTGTGGCAGATGCACTGAGCAGAAAGACATATATTTCTTGCTTGATGATTTGTGAATGGAAATTGTTAGAAGATTTGTGTAATTGGAGTCCTTGTGAATCAAATCATGGAATTATTCTTGCTAATATAATGGCTACTTCAGATTTACTCCAACAGATCAAAGAAGCTCAGGTAACTGATTCTGAATTGCAGAAAAATCATTAGTGGAATGAATGAAGGAAAGCAACCAGATTTTTCTTTCAATAGTGATGGAATTCTTACCTTTCGAAGCCGAGTTTGTATTCCAGTTGATCTTGAGATAAAGAAGAGAGTTCTTGAAGAGGCTCACAAAGCCAAGTATACTATTCATCCTGGAAGCACTAAAATACTCGATGACTCTTTCTTACCATACTATCGGATTTCTACCAAGACTTGAAGAAACATTTCTGGTGGAATAATATGAAAAGAGAAATTGCTGAGTATGTATCCAAATGTTTGACTTGTCAACAGGTAAAAGTGGAACATCAACGTCCAGCAGGTTTGTTACAACCATTAGAAATTCCAGAGTGGAAATGGGAGCATATTACTATGGATTTTGTGACTGATTTCCCACATACCAGACGAGGCCATGATGCTGTTTGGGTTATAGTGGATAGACTGACCAAGTCGGCTCACTTCTTGTCTGTTTCCATGGGATATTCATTGTCTCAGTTGGCATCTTTGTATGTTCGGGAGATAGTCCGACTGCATGGGGTTCCTGTGAGTATTGTATCTGACAGAGATCCTCATTTTACTTCTCGATTCTGGCAGGCTCTTCAGGGTGCCATGGGTACTAAATTGAATTTCAGTACAGCTTTTCATCCCCAATCTGATGGGCAATCTGAGACACTTATACAGATTCTCGAGGATATGTTACGTGCTTGTGTTGTGGATTTCAAAGGCAGTTGGGATACTCATCTTCTTTTGGCTGAGTTTGCTTATAACAACAGTTATCAGTCTAGTATTGAAATGGCTCCATATGAAGCTCTTTATGGCAGAAAGTGTCGATCTCCTATATGCTGGGATGAAGTGGGAGAAGCTAGACTCTTGGGTCCTGAAATGGTTCAACAGTCAGTTTAGAGTGTGAAACTCATTCGAGATAGATTGCGCACAGCTCAGAGTAGACAAAAGAGTTATGCTGATCATCGTAGAAGGGATCTTGAATTCCAGGTAGGTGACTTTGTATTCTTGAAGGTCTCTCCTCGTAGAGGTATAAAGAGATTTGGGAAGAAAGGAAAGTTATCTCCTCGTTATATCGGTCCATTTGAGATTCTTGAAAGAGTTGGGAAGTTGGCTTATAGAGTGGCTTTACCACCTTCTTTATCTGGTATTCATGATGTATTCCATGTATCTATGCTTCGCAAGTATATGAACTTTCTAGTCAAAATACTAGCCATTTAACGCATCCTTGAGAAGGTTCATCTGTGTTGATACCTTCCTTAGGTCTTGATACCTGAAGCCTATCCAAGCTTGCTTCGGCTTATGAGCTACAGGTTGCTAGTTGGCTTAGTATTGCATTGAAAGATGGTAGCTGCTTCTTCACTCTTCAAGTAGCTGAAGCTTCTGTTCAAGTCAGGAATAGGGGTTGAGAAAAGGAAAGCCTTTTTTTCGAGATTAGTGTGACGACATTCCCGTCTCTTAGAAAGAGCGGCTAAACGATCCGATCAGACGGGCGCAGGTAGCTTGACCGCCTTACCAGTCATTGAAACACAAGCTATGGCAGATGAGTCGCATGTTCTTGAGTATGAGGCTATTCCATTTCAGCCTGATTTGTCTTATGAGGAACAACCTGTTGAAATTCTTGATTGGAAAGAGCAAGTCTTGCGTACCAAAAGGATTCCTATTGTGAAGGTCCTTTGGAGGAATCATGAAATAGAAGAGGCTACTTGGGAAACTGAGAAAGAGATGCGAGATAAATACCCGAGCCTAATTGAAAATTTTGGTAAGTAAAATTCGTGGGCGAATTTTCTTTAAGGTGGGGAGGATGTAACGCCCATCCTTATTCTCGTTAAATATGTGACTTACTTGTTAAATTCTTGAACTTGCATATTATGTTCTAGTTTTACTTGGGTTAATTTATTAACTGCTTTAGAATATTAAGGTGGTTAAATGTCTAGTTTTGACTTTTGGGTCATTTGTGAAAATTTGACTTTAGGGGCCTTTTTGTTAAAAGTGAAACTTGAGGGGCCTAGGTGTTATTCTTGGAAAGTTCCAAGTATATCAACTTGTTTGTTTGCCTGAGAAAGGCATTTTACTCAAAACTTCTCGTTGCTTCCTCTGTTCTAAAGCTAGGGTTAGATTTTTACCCTATTCTCGACTCCTCGAGCTTAATTATCCATCCGTTCTTGATTCTGATCCCGGATAAATATTCGTGGCGTTGAATAAAGCGTTCCAGGCCGATCAGAAATTTATTTGGGTAACTTTGATTTTTGACTAAGTAAGTTATTAGCTCCCCTTGCTTGTAATAACATTCATATATGTTATTTTTGATACTTGTGCTTGTCAATTTCGTGTTTGGGGCAATTTTTGTGATACTTGTAATTTTGGGACAAATGGAGTATAACCCTCTGTGTAAAATAATGGAAGAAAATTGAAAGTAACATTTTTAGTATGTTAGGCATCCCTGGGTATGTTAAAAATGTTAGTAAAAAGTTACTCCTACGCTTGGGACGGAGAATTTTAGGCCTGGAAAGAAATTTGGTGTTTGCGGAAAATTGTACCAGGCGCCCGCCTGGTGGTCCCTTGAGCGCCCGTCCATTTCATCAGAACTTTTGGTTTCAAAAGTGCTCTATTGAGCGGCCGCCCGGTCCATGGTAGGCGCCCGCCCGGTCCCCTGTTTCAACAAAAGTGTTTTAAATCTAAATTGAAATGAAAGCTTACCCCTCCTAAGACATATAGCCTTAGTATAAGATGTCCTAGCAAGTGTATATGTACCTTTTGGAGCATTAGAACTTAGTCTTGAACATGAACACTTATAGAACTCAAATGAGAACTTAAGTATAAGAGTAGTAACTCTTCTTTATGTCTTGAAAGTGCTATGAACAAGCACTAATGTGTTATACTTGTTTTGAAATCAATGATTGTGCACCTTAGGGGCATTAGAACAAAGTTTTAGACTTGAACATCTTAAGAATAGGATTAGGATTTTGTAAGAGTAAATGTATAACTCTTATACATGCTTGAATGTCCAAAGATTGGAATTATAACTTGAAGTATAAGACAATAAAATCTTGTACATGACTTGAACATCCAAAGAATTGGATTAAGACTTGAATATAAGATAATAAAATCTTGTACATGACTTGATGCCAATACATATGTATGGTAATGAACTAGAAAGTTCTATGAACAAGCACTAACTTGTATGAGACATGTTCTTGTTGTGTGTATGCAAACATTGCATATAGTTGCTTGATAACAAGATGACTTCTTGATTACTTGAAGCATGTTCTTTGTTGAGCTAGTCCACTACTTTTGGATTAGTTCCTCTCCCGTAGTTAAAGTAAATATCTACTTGTACATTCTTGTGTGAGTCCAGCTGGTTCTCCTTGCTTGTTCGGAAATATATAGGTTCACGCTTATCGCGAGAGCTGGGGCTTAAGTGATAATCGGGTCCCTATCTATTTGCGCTTGACCCCTTACTACCGGCCATAGTAAGGGCATAGCTTCCTTGGTTGGAGCAATACGCCTGACTTAAGTGAATGCTAAACTCTTGAACACCTCGTGAGTCTTGATCTTGGGAATGACACTGGCTACCGGGTCTTCTGATATATACTGAATAATATGTTGTTATTGATCGTGATTGTCAAAGTAATACAAGCTACGACAACAATGGTATTCTTGGGAGGAATAAGGAAGGAAGCAATATCCTTTATAACTTGCTTGTTTAGCCTTATGTGGTACTTGATGAGTGGCTTAGCCTCTCATATACTTGTTACTTGATGATACTTGATATATGATTACTTGAGTATCTACTTAAATTGCATGATAACATGTCATGTAGTTGCATCTAATAGCTACTGATATTTATCTCACCCCGTTCCTTGTTTAATTGTTTTCCTTAGATCAAAGGAAGGCTAGTGATAGTGCGGAGTGAGGCTCGACATAGCAGGGAGCTTACTACGCAGGTGGTTATTCTTTTGGGAATTGTGGTCCTTTTACACTTTGGTGAGGACGATGTATTATGGGTTTTGTAACTCATTATTTTTTGGGTAGACTTGTTTTCTCTTGTTTTCTCTAGACATCGTGTAATGCCAGCAATATGTGCTAGGCATATTTCCGCTGTGTATAATCATGTTTGGTTTAAATTTTCTTGTCTAGAACTCGTGGTGTGAGCTATCTTAGCTCCTTACTCTAGAGTATATATATAATGTCAGTTTGTTATAAACAGTGGTCATCCAGTTTCTTGTTAGTTTCTTGTTCCTTGTTAGTCACTCCCACCAGGTTCGAGGTTCTATTAGGGGATCCCGGGACCTGGGGCGTGTCACATTAACTTGGGAACGGACAAAAAAAGAAATAAGTTCACACCGTGTAAAATGACCAGACTGCCCTTATTGATAAGGGCCTTTTTGGATATATTTTGACCATTAAAGAACACGGTATTTGATTAATTATTAAGCTGGCAATTGACCATTCTATTGATGACCTCGAAAAACGAAAAGATGTGTTTATTAACAACAACAATTTTCAAAACCAGTTCATGAACAATCAACTAACACGTTTTTTAAAGAAGAATAAGGCATTAACTGCTTACAAATTACAAAAATGAAATAACTAATCAATATTAAAATTAATTGAACTACGAGTATTACATAATATTTAGATAAAAATTGAACATTAATTTAAAACTATTTAAATACTAATTAGCAACTTACATCAGATTTAAATAAAAATTAGACAAAAATTTGAAACTATTCAAAAGATATTCAGAAGATATGTGGTATACGAAAGGTTGGTGTGTCCCTATATAAGTTCCATCTCACCTCATTGAGTCACCATGTCTACTTCAATTTCTCTTCTCAGTGATCTCAAGAAAGGAAGATTAGATTGGTCTGTGAATGTTAAAGTTGCACGCAAGACATTCCAGCAAATGCCTCCCACATTTTGAGTTTGTTCTCGTAGATCAAAAGGTAAGATACTAATCAAATAATAGTGAAAAATATAGATTTTTAACACCCGTAAATGCAGGCATGAATAATTATTTAGTTTATAAACTTGAGACTGAAGTGGATCCAAGTGAAAAATTCAAAAAAAAAAAACATTTACCAATAGATGTACTACTTGGAACAGTACCAAGCCAATTACTCCCTCCGGTCCAAAATAACTGTCTTTTTTTACATTTGCACAATTCTTAATAAATGCATTGATTATCATGATTTAGTGACAAATGTGCCAAATATACCCCTATTAAGTAAGCATCTTTCCTACATTAATGTCTCACACTATGACAATTAATAGATCATAACAAGTTTCAATGCAAGGGTAGCTCAAAAGTGACAATTATTTTGGACCAAATAACAGTTTGCAAAGCTACTTTATTTTAATACTTTGCTAAGTAACCATTTCATGAAGAAAGACAAAACAACTTTCTCATTAAGATTAACTGGAGACAAGTAAAGAAATAAAAAATATATGGTATACCTGCTATCTCATGAATTCCTAAAAGTGGTCTTAACTCAAAAATCAGAAAGTGATGAACAAGTCTGTACCCCCCCATAAGTTGACTATTTTCCTGCAACAAAATTCATTAACAAATGTAAGGATCAAGAAAGATGGTATGCATATGAATAATGGACTCGCAATTACAGCCACATACGTTCAGAACATAGTACTATCTCTCTCTCTCACTCTCTCTCTCTCTCTCTCTCTCTCTCTCTCTCTCTCTCTCTCTCTCTCTCTCCCTAAAAGATGTTTCCACTTTTTTAAAAATTAGTATGAAGAAATTTTGAGCAAAAAAAATTTAATTTGATTTAGTTATACTAAAAAAAATATATAGAACTTGTACCAAGAAAAAGATATATATATTCATTAGAATTAATTTTAAATTAGAACTATTTGTGAAGGTTCTTTCGTGATAAAATAAAAAATAAAAGTAGGAACGTCTTTTTGGGACGGAGGTATATATACTGAGAGTTGAATATACATGAATTCCTAAAAGTGGTCTTAACTCAAAAATAAGAAAGAAGGTGATGAACAAAATCGACAGTCCCACCTGCAGATTTGCTTCTAGCTATCTGCACACTCTTTCATAGTATCATATACTGCTTGAAGAATGTCTTCTTTGTAAAACACTAAGAAACAGCTGGTCAACTACAATCCAACACACACGGGCAATGCTAGGCTTACAAAAGAAGTTTACAAAATGAAGGATAGAAGATGTGGTGGCGATATTTTATTGGCTACATCGATAGTGGACCCGGCACACTCCATTTAAAAACACCAACACAATTATGACACCTCATTTTGTAAACCACATTTTGTAGTAATTTTTTGTAACTTTATTATTTTCCAACACACTATTATGAGGTAAATTGTTTTACAGCTCACCAAGGAGCTAAACATGTTAGCTATGTTAAACAATGTAAAAAATTGACATCCATTTAATATCTATTAAAATATCGTAATGAAAATAACACTTAAATTAACAAGTATTCTAAATAACCTGGAACTTAATTTCTGCAACAACATGTCTAGACTCTCATATTGCTTCTAAATAAGCTACCATATAATAGTAACTATTATAGTTAACTAATACTATTAATAGTAATAGTTAACTAATAAGTGCCAAAGGAAAGGGTAAGGCAAAGGTTGCCAAGGCTATAGATGCAAAACCCGATGCACAAAAAGATGCAATTTGTTTTCATTGTCAAGAAATTGGTCATTAGAAACGTAATTGCAAGGCTTTTAAGGAAGATCAAAAGAAGAAGAAGAGCAGTGAGACTGCGTCGACTTCAGGTATCTATATGATAGATATTCTCCTTTCTACCACTAGTTCCTGGGTATTGGATACCGGATATGGTTCTCACATTTGTTTAAATGTGCAGGGACTAAAAAATATGAGACTACTTAAAGATGGTGAAGTAGACCTACGTGTGGGGAATGGAGCAAGAGTTGCTGCATTAGTCGTAGGGACTTATGAAGTCACTTTACCTTCCGGTTTAATACTTGTTTTGAATAATTGCTATTATGTACCGGATTTAAGTAGGAATATTATTTCAATTTCTTGTTTGGATAATGAAGGTTTTAAATTTCTTATTGAGAATATGAGATTTTCTCTTTATTTAAATGATGTGCTTTATGGTATTGCAAATTCATTTAATAGCCTTTATGTTCTTGATGTCAAGAATGAAAATAATGAAGATGTCTATCATATAAATAAGAAATCTAAACCTAATGATGTAAATCATATTTATTTGTGGCATTACCGTCTGGGTCATATTAATGAGAAGCGTATCTCAAAACTCTATGGGGACGGTCTTTTGGGTTCATGTGACCTTGAGTCATATGATACTTGTGAGTCGTGTCTTCTTGGAAAAATGATCAAGACACCTTTTACCAAGTTTGGTGAAAGGGAAAGCGACTTATTAGGGTTGATATATTCTGATGTATGCGGACCACTAAGTAGCAATGCTAGGGGAGGATTTCAATACTTTATAACCTTCACCGATGATTATAGTAGATTTTGGTATGTTTACCTAATGAAACATTAAAGTGAAGCGTTTGAGATATTTAGAATATTTCAAAATGAAGTAGAAAAAAAACTTGGCAAAAGCATTAAGGCACTTCGATCGGATCGAGGTGGGGAATACTTAAGCCAAGAATTTGATGATCATCTAAAGAATTGTGGAATAGTTTCACAATTGACTCCACCCGGAACACCACAATGGAATGGTGTGTCCGAGAGGAGGAATCGGACTTTGTTAGACATGGTTCGATCAATGATGAGTCAAGTTGATCTTCCAATATCCTTTTGGGGTTATGCACTAGAAACCGTCGCTTTCACGCTAAATCGTGTTCCAAGTAAATCGGTTCAAAAGACTCCATATGAGATATGGAGCGGAAAGAAACCTAGTTTGTCTTTCATGAAGATTTGGGGTTGCGAAGTTTTTGTCAAAAGACTTGTCTCCGACAAACTTGCACACAAATCTGATAAATGCATTTTCGTGGGATATCCTAAGGAAACTAAAGGATATTACTTTTACAACCGAACGGACAACAAAGTGTTTGTTGCCCGAACTTGTGTCTTTCTAGAGAAAGAGTTTCTCTCCAAAGAAATATAGGAGTAAAGTAAATCTCGAAAAGGTTCGAGTCCCAGAAAATGACATTGAACCGATAGTGGAACAAGAACGAGTCCTACAAGGAGTTGTGGAGATCATTGAGAATGATGAACCGACCACCTACCACGAGGCGATGTCATCTCCAGATTCGGATAATTGGCTTGGAGACATGGAATCTGAATTGCAATCCATGCATGATAATCAAGTTTGGAACTTGATTGATGCACCCGAAGGTGTAAAAACCATAGGATGCAAATGGGTCTTCAAGAAAAAGACTGACGTGGATGGGAAGGTGCATACTTACAAAGCTAGGCTTGTAGAGAAAGGTTATAGGTAGATTCATGGTATCGACTATGATGAAACCTTTTCACCCGTAGAAATGATCAAGTATATAAGAATTTGATTTCCATAGCCGTATATTATGACTATGAGATATGGCAGATGGATGTCAAAACCATTTCCTTAATGGAAACTTACAAGAGGATGTCTATATGACAAAATCCGAATGTTTTGCACAAAATTCTAAAGTATGAAAGTTGCAGAAATCCATCTATGGATTGAAGCAAGCTTCTAAGAGTTGGAATCTCCGTTTTGATGAATCAGTCAAAGAGTTTGGCTTCATCAAGAATGAATAAGAACCTTGTGTATACAAGAAGATTAGTGGGAGCATTGTGTTATTCCTTATTTTATATGTGGATGACATATTGCTCATTGGAAACGACATTCCTACACTTCAGTCTGTAAAGACTTGGTTAGGAAAGTGTTTCGCAATGAAAGATATGGGTGAAGCCTGTGAGATACCCGCGGGAAAAATGCGATTAAGTTCCCGGAGAATCAAACACGACACTTTATGTTCAAACAAAAAACGGAGTCGCCACGTTAGTTTAATTTTAAACCCAAACTTAACGAAAAAAGTTAGAGAAAAAGGATTCGGAGGTCACGTTACGTCTTGGGAAGAACTTTATCGCGGTTCACCCAAGACGCCTCAGAAAAACCGAGTCTCCCTAAGTTTATTGACCAAAAATGTGCAAGTATGTGTGTGTGTGTGTGTTTCCAAAATGGGAGAAATTGACTTTTTAACAAAATCAGTTAAAAACTTAACAGGAAGAGTTTATTTTGCAAATAGTTTAACAGAAAGGGGATAAAATTGAGAAAACCATTCCCCGGACAAACCAGCCGTATGGCTATAGGAGGTTGTCCTGAGAATTTTGACAGTTTATCAGGAATCAGTCCAGTTTCAGGCAGAAACAGAGTATTCTGCTAAAACTGGACTGTTTTGAATCTTTTCAGTTTATATTTTTATACAAGAACATGGATTAAATCATCCCTATGTCATTGATCACTAATTAAACACCAAAACAAACGGTTTTGGACATGATCAAGGCAATAATTGGGGGGAAATGAAGAAAGTTGATGAACATGGCATTTAGGCCAAAATCACCATTTGAATGATCAAAGATGAAGACTTTGACATCCAAATGGATGATTCATCCCAGGAAAGGCCTTGGGCTATCAAAAATCAACATTTGGATGGATAAAGATTGAGTTTTTACCATCCAAAGGGACATTATTGTGCTTAGATCAAAGTTGAATGGTAAAGATTGAAACTTTACCATCAAACTTGATCATTTCAACACAAATCAACACAAATGACATGAATAAAAGGGCGCTCTCCAAGATGTGCAATGGATCACGAAGCCAAATTTAAATACAAGACATAAATGTAAAGACATGAAAGTAAATTGCATTAATGTAAAAACATAAAGTAAATTGCATTAATGTAAAGATATAAAGTAAATGTACATTAAATCATAACAAGCCTTGATCATCCTTGGTTTACAACCCTTGATCATGCATAAAACAAGAGGGTACCATGAATCAAGTCAAGACTTGGTTCCAATTTATATCATTGCAAGAAATATAAAGACATAAATAAGTAAATGAGCAAAATGAAAATAAAACAAGAGATGAAGAGAAGATGGGGGAGAAGGAGGCCTCACCAATATTTGGTTCTAATCCTATCTTTTTCTCTATTTTCACTCAAATGTGTTTATGGTTGTGTTCTACTCTCAATTATGCAGAGTTTCAACTCACAAAACAGTTTTCTCCCCCTGAAATGATCAGCAAGGGCCTTAATTTATAGGGACTGAAGGCACCCAAACCAGCCGTACGGATGGGCCACTCTAGTACCCAAACCATCCGTACAACTTAGCATGGCGAGCTTCTGGATTTTTCTAAGTTTTAATTCCAGGATAGTCCTAGAGTTTTGATTTGTTCTAGTGAGGTCCTAGCCTATCAGTTTATCCCTGAATGGTGCTAAGAATTCCTCTAAGTTGGTCAGATTGGGGTACTTACAAAGCCGCATATATCCTTGGCATTAAGATCTATAGAGATAGATTAAAAAAGCTAATTGGTTTAAGCCAAAGTACATACATTGACAAGGTACTTAGAAAATTCCGCATGGAAGAATCTAAGAGAGGACACTTGCCAGTGTTACATGGAGTTTCTCTAAGAAAGACTCAATGTCCTAAGACAAAAGATGAGCGGGAGAAAATGATTGAGATTCCATATGCTTCGGCAATTGGATCCATCATGTATGCCATGATATGTACTGGGCCGGATGTATCTTATGCTTTGAGCATGACGAGTAGATATCAATCCGACCCCGGTGAGAGTCACTGGATGGCTGTTAAAGCGATTCTTAAGTACTTAAGAAGGACTAAAGATTCGTTTTTGATCTATGGAGGTATAGAAAGATGATCTCGTTGTAAATGGTTACACGGATGCAAGCTTCCAAACCGATAACGATAAAAGTAGATCGCAATCGGGTTTTGTGTTTATGTTAAATGGTAGAGCTGTAAGCTAGAAGATGAGGATTCAAATGATCAATGAGTACCAAGCTGGCAAGCACTCCGCATGGAACCTGGAGGAAGAGTATGAAGTGTTGGGTTTCCTAGTAACATGCGCAGAGGAATTAAGCATTTAAAATTTTCATGAAACCCAAAGTCCATAGATCCATTCATATGATTAAATCAAATACATGCATAATGAATACTAGAATACTAACCCTTGATGCCTTTGATTAACAACCTTGAATTCGGTGGAGGCTTGAAAGCTTGATCACGAACAGAGCAAGAATCACTAACTTTGAAGATGATAAGTTTTACCTTCTAGCGGTATCCACACCACAAACGAATATCAAGAACACTTGATCTTGGTTGATAGACCAAATTATGAAACACACTTTCACAATTGTAAAGACTATATGGAATTATGAATTTCTTGATCTTTGATTCCAAATCTCTAATCAAGAATATTGTCTCTCAAAACCACTAGGTTTCATGTGCTTAATGGCTGGTGAAAAGATGCTTAAATAGGTCCTAGTCCTTAACCCTTAAGGACCTAGGAAACCTAAATCCCGTTACCCAATTAATGCAGCAACTTTCTGTCCAAGCAGCTCTGGCACGGTCGTGCTCTTTAATTGGCACGGTCGTGCCAATTGGTCCGAGCCTTCCGTCCTTCAGCCGATTATTGGCACGGTCATGCTTTATAATCGGCACGGCTATGCCTAGCACGGTCGTGCGTTATAACCAGCACGGTCGTGCCAGACCAGAAAAAACCATTTTTTCCATAATTCCAATTCAGTCCTTTAGGATTCGTTCTATTCGTGTGTGATCCTCTAGGATTACACTAAGTTGGCAATGGGTCCAAACATGAACCCATAAGATACGATTAGGTTCTAGCAAACCGTCATACCTACCCAAATAGTGTAACTAGATACAAGTTCGCATTCCATTTAAAACATGTCACAATCCATTTGTCCACGATGTCATTGAACACAAGTCATGGTCAACATGTCAACTTGTATTGTTCAATACTTTCTCGATTCCGAATATGTTGATAATCCAAATGCCATTGATCCAATCAATTCATTTGAGTTTGGCCAAACATTTCATCAACATCATTCCTACGAGGGGTCCAAGCTCGACATCTCTCCGAAGAGGGACAAATCCATCTTAGCTTATTATTCTTCCCTACGTAAATCCGATTATGCCAATCATACCCTTTATAACTACCTGGTTAAAGGTAGCGTTTGAATATGTCAAACATAATCTTCATCAAGTGGAAGACTATAATAAATTCATGTCTAAGGATTCAAATGACATAACTAATATGAGATCTACATACGACATTGACCATGACATAAATCTCATACAACGGGTCATGCCCAGTACCTTGTTCCAAACAAGTACCCATAAATCTAACATGATCATCCCATGATCATTTAACCTTTATACTAGTGCTTAACAAGCTCTAGGGACGGAGATTATTATAAGCAAACATGAGCAACAATAATAATCAAAACATCTCTTCATTAATATGAATAGAATGATAACATATACAACGTTTAACAAACGTGCCTAGGGCACCAACACCAACATGAAGCTCTGAAGAAAATTACTGGTGAAGCTGTTGATGGTGAAGAGGTCAATTCCAAGATGCCTGTTGCTGATAAGGAAGAACAGGTTGGAGAGAACCAAGAGAAGAAGGCTGATGAAGCCGCCTGAAAGGTAAATTTCTATGTCTGGTTTGTCCTGCAGGGATCAATGTCAAAAACAATTTCTTTTTATGTTTTAAGTTTTTGTTTGAAAACAGAGGGGGATGTCCTCTAAGACAATTAGATAAATTTAGGATGTAATGGTTTTTTGAACATGTTGAACATGTTCTAGGTTGCACTTTGGTTCGCTCATGTCTTGTGATAGCATGGGTTGAACTTTTTGGATGTTTTTGTTATAATAGTCCTGTATGTTTGAACTTTTCTTTGTTATTTTGGTTGTAAGAACTGTTGAATTTCTGAACGTAACCTTGTGATGCTACATCTTGGAAATGTAAATAGAGTAGGAATAAATTTGGAAAACAAGAAGTAGGAGATGGAAGGACAACACGTGCAAGTTGTTATCTTTAGAACGACTTCCAAGATAGTAGGAAAAACGTAGCAAAATGATGCTTACAGGATGTAATGAGATATTATGAATGAAATGGAAGGATATTTTGAACTCAAAACTTTGTGTTTGGTAACATGTTAATGTTACAACCTGTTGTAAATATCTTAAGTTCACAATTTGACTAAGTGCAAGATGGTAATCAATATGTATGAAATACACTGGCCAACTTACAACTTGATCAAATGTGAAAAACGTGCGCAAGGGCGAAGGTGTATGAACCTTAAACTTAAGATAGATGTATAATATTTAAACCTTAGAAAGGTGAAAACCTTTAAAACCTGAGTATTAACTTTGGGAAAAGATGCATAAACTTTAACATCAAAGTGCTTACTTGTGCATTAAACAGGTTGAACTTTCATCCAGTAGTTTGTCAGCAAGTTAACTCCTTTCATCTTGAACAGCTAGATTGTTAACTCAGCAAATCGTTTGAATATATTGAACATGTTGACCTAAGTTGGAATTGGATTGCCTTGCAAAGTCAAACTAAGAACTTTAAATTGGGACAGAGGGAGTACTATACAAGTTAACTATTGCTATTGTTAGTATTAGTTAACTATAATAGTTATTATATTAGTTAACTATTACTATTAATAGTATTCGTTTACAATAATAGTTACTATATTAGTTAACAATAATAGTTACTATATAATTTAACTATAACTATTAATAGTATTAGTTAAGTATAATAGTTACTCTATAAGTTAATTATTACTATTAATATTATTAGTTAATCATGACAGTTACAATATAAGTTAATTTTTACTAGTAATAGTGTTAGTTAATCATAATAGTTACTATACTAGGTTATCATTGTTATTAATAGAATTAGTTAATTATAATAGTTATTATAGATATTAATAAGTAATGTTAATAGTATTAGTTAATTATGATAGTTATAATATAGATTAATTATTTTGGGACTAATGTTAACATGAATCCTTTTATCACGATGACATATGAGGATTCATGTTAGCCGACCCCAAATTATTTTGGGACTAAGGATTTGTTGTTGTTGTTGTATAATATAGATTAATTATACTATTAATAATATTAGTTAAAATGATGGTTACTATTTTAGTTAACTATAATTAGAAAATTATTTTTTATATACAATATATTTATATTACAAAAAAATGTTATGCTACTTTATTGAATAAAAATATAAAAAGAGCAAAATAATAATAAAAAAATAATAGAAAATTAGTTTCCCGTGCAGAGCACGGGTTACCCACTAGTTTATTTAATGTTTATAACATAGCTGTAGATACACTATGTACGTAGCATATTTGTTTACAACTGTTTGTATAATTGATTATCATCAATAATTTGGACTAACTCCCCCCACAGATTGATTTGGCGGCTGGAGGTTCAGATTGAACTCTGTAATTGTTTGTTGTTATTATTATTATTGTAATTGAATGTTTTAGTGTGTTTAAGTTGGAATTGAAAGCCAAGATACAGCAAAGTCGTAACGTGGCCTAATCAATCACGTTTCTATTTATATTATTCTGTCAATCCTTGCAAACATTAGAGTATATCTTTCCCTTTGTACATAGATGTTAGTTAGTGAATTAGTATGATGTTCTGATTAGTATAGATTGTGCTAGTAATTCTCTTCCATAGAATAAGGATTGTACATATCAGTATATACGTATACATTATGATAGAAAATGCTCATTACTAGTTTATCCACAGGCTGGAGGCTCTGAGGATCACACTGCTGATGGGTCAACTGTTAATGAAGTTTCTTTTTCTGTGAGTATATCTTTGTTCGACAAACTGATTTTAAATATCCTCCACCATAGAGGATGTCTGAGCTTATGTCAATATTAGCCTGAAAATTATGCGGACTTGCATTAATTATGCCAATATGGGACTTCTTTTTCATGATAACACTGGTCTTAGCGTTTGTAGGTTCATATATATGTACGCCTGAAATGTCTTTTCTTTGTGTTTTCCAGGTTCCCAAGTTTTTGTGCTTGGAATGCGATGGTGATGAAAGGCTAGTTGACTACTTAACTAAGGTTGATTTGGCGGTTCACACAAGACTGTAGTTCACAAGCCAGTAAGATTTTACAATTCCTTAATCTCATTAAATTTTCTTGTGGATCATTATGATATTCTTACTCACATTCTAATTGTTTTTCTCGTCGTTGGTTGTGTAGAAGTCCGAAACCACTGCTAGGCACCAAGCAAGTGTGTTGGCAAGAGGAGCAGCTGCTGTTGGACAAGACATTGAAGAAGATGATGCCCCCCTGCCCTCGAGGATGCCCAAGTTGATTCTAACCCTAATGCAGGGCATTTGGAGGCAGTCCAAGTTGTTGCTGACAAGGGTGGGCCCAGGCTGCCCTGATGAATGGTTGCTTGAAGCTACACTAGCTGCTGCCCATTATGGTGGAGACAGTTGTGGTCGAATGCGGGGTCGTCGCAGGTGGGGCCATGGTCGTGGTCGCCACTGATGGTTTGAATTGGTATGATGCTACTGGATAGTCCTTTAAGATTTGAATTGGTATGGTGCTACTGAATATTGCTTTGTAGATATTACTGGATGACGTCTTTTGTGACAAGGAGCTTTTTTTATTAAGGCGACCGTTATTACCCTTATTTTCTCTTCTAAAATTGTTAGTTTCATGATGCTACTGATGTTATTTTCACTTTAGGGATGTCCACTCACATCAACAATCTTATTTTTATTTTTAAGAACATTTCCTCAATTATACTTTATCTTTTATACTCACAGTGCTTATTTTACTGTTCATATTACAGTTACTTTTCTTTGTCTTATCTTAACCAAACATCCAATATCCTTTTTGTCTCGATTTTTTTATCATTTTCTATTTTTCATTGTTCCAAAAAGTTATTGTTATTTTTTACAATTTGAGTGTAAATGATCATAAACACAACTTTGTCATTATTGGGCCGCCCCCTCTCTAACTCTTTGTGTTGGGCTCCTCATTCTTGGTAGCTTGTTTGGGCTTGTTGTGGCTTCTTGGATTGATGCAGCTTGCTTGGTCCATCATCATCTTCACCTCAACTTAATTACTTGAATTCTTTGTTGATCCAAAATTCCTCCGTCCCAATTGAATTTCTTTTGCATATTTTGGGATCTCTTTTAACACATAATAAATTACATCGGGTAAAAATATAAAATAACTAAAATACCCCCGAATTATAATTAAATCTCAAAATTACATTTTAACCAAAATACATAAAAACTAATTTAAATTACATGCAAATCATAATTTTAGTATATTGAAACCTAGGAAATAAAAGGTATGAAATCTGTCACATCAATGAATTTTTAAGAGACAAAGGTTAAGAACTCATTCTAAATAAATAGATAATCGCTTAATTTTACTTAATTCGCTAATTGATATGGCGTATACACAATTCGCGAAAGTGTTGCGGTTAAAAAACCCCATTTCTGGCACAGAACAGGAATTTCTAGCAAAAATATATAAAAAGAACTAGTGGATTGGCCAAATCCACAAACCCTCTGTATAAATCTAAATCAATACAAGTAAAATTATAGTGAAAAAGAAAATATCTCAATTGAAAATAGATTAGGTTTCAAGATCACAAATCCAAAGTTATGGAGTCTAGTTCTCCATACACATGTTCAAAGCTTTAGAGAAAGAAAAAGAACGATGTAAAAGTCCCCCTAGAACGATCCCTAATCTACTCTTAAATAGGGTTTAAATACCCTGAGCTAATACAAGTCTCAAAAAGAAAATAATAAAGGAAAATTAAATAAAACAATAATTCCCGTCACGAGTTGATCCGTGCTCCAGGCTGACTTACACGACTCGTGGAGGAAAACACGACTCGTGTAATGCCCAAAAATCTAATTTCCAGGTTTTCTTCAATTTTCTGGAGGAGCCTTTCTATTCCGTCCCCATGGTTGACTTTGACTGCACTTTGTACCTTGACTTTTCTCGATCTTTGGGACATGACTTTGAAGCTCAAAATATATAACATCCGGAAAAAAAAAAAAAAAAAAAAAAAACTTTACCCTCGGATTACATTAAAGCCCAATGAATACAATATTGCCCCAATCACATAAAAACTAGTCTAAGTACATCAAAATAAAATGTATTACATAGAAAAAAATGATACAATATCCACCGCATCAAATTTGCGTCCCAGAAAAAAATATTCAGCACAATGGGAGCCACAACAAATTTGGTTACCACCAAATATTTCCAAAAAAATATCGGGTTAATCTCACTATACTACCCCCAAAGTTTACATCATCTATCATTTGGGAGCCTATGGTTTTATTTTTCTCACTTTAAGGTCTGCACTTTCATTTTTGTATCAGATATGGGCCTAGACAAGAATAATGTTAGATTTTTAACGGGAAATTAACATATGCCATCCACGACTATCTTCCCCACTTCCTCATATCCGGCATCAGAGTAGTGTTGGCACCAAACTTTAGTGGAGAACAATATATCCCAACAAATTAGTGGAGTGTTGAAATATGGTGTTCGGATTCAAAATCAAACATTGGAGACTTATTCTCTGGGGAAAAACAACAACAACAAATCCAACAAATCGAGAAGAATATTAGAAACACAATTCATCCTCTCTTGCTGTCCCCAACAACTCACCCAATGCTTCATTCTCATAGTATCCAATCTTTTCTCCTTTGCCTATTTATTTCTAATACTAGATCTAAAAATCCTACTCCCTCCGTCCCAAAAATGATCTTCGCGTTTGACTATTCAAACTTTTTAAGGATATGAACACTTGCTTCACTAGCCATGGTTTGTTTATGCATTTTTTAAGCCAAAATTATATAAATGAGAAAACTTTTGAGACAATGAAAAATGACAAATAGGAAAATCATTTTGGGACGGAGGGATTATCATATTGCAAGTCCGCGACTCTGCAACTCATAATAATCTGCAGTGTGATTCAAAATTCGTCAAGCAATATATAATAGCGAGATCGACCATATCCTTTTTCAATTGTTATCAGTTGATTCGGTATGGACTTTAAGTGAGAGTGCCAAGGTTTAAAGGGTGTGACCGAGTGACAATTTTGAGGTTGTAAATGGAGGATTTGGTCACATAATAGAGATGGGGATGGGGAGTGATATTTGAGTTGATGAATGAACTGCTACTCATAAGCTGATTATGTAGATCAACCAAAATGGCACTAGAAAACTGTGAGGCTCACCAGCAAAATGAGAATAGGCAAGATATGAATTTAAGTTTTCAAGTGACCAGGAGAAAGAAATATGCATTTGTTGTGAAAAATACCCAAGAAAAAATAGGTATTGGATGCATTTGCCAATTTTCTGTTCGAAATTTAACAGATTTCTTATCTAGGCCCCAAATTGATGCATAAATCATAGTCTAGGCTTTAAAATGAGAAAAATAAAATTATGGGCTCTCAAATGAGAAATGATGTAAACCATGGGGTAGTAAAATGAGATTAACCAAAAAATATCACACACAAAAAAAAGCCACAAAGTAAATGTCATCAATCAATATTACATAGTATGCTTTAAACAGTTTAGAAATAATATTCAGGTTAAAAAAAAAAGTTTAGAAATAATATTCGTTATCAAATATGTAATGGTCAATATATTGTTTGGGGGAGTATGACTTTTTAATTAGATCTTTAAGTTTAGTTTGTTTTGTAAGATTGTTATATTTAAATTATTGATGAATTTCTTTAATTTGAACTATAGTAATAAATATTCGCTTGATTAAGAATGTTATGAATTTATAAATTTTTATGTGAATTAGAAAAGGAAATACAATTTTTTTTTTAATTTAATATAATTATGAAATAATTCCATAAGAGTATAATTTAGTATAACACAAATAATTTATATGATTTAGTTCGAAGGTAGGTTGACATGTATATAAGTTGATTTATACATTAAAGGCATTTTGATATTCTTATCAAAATTAAATACAATACTTTTCCGCTTTAGTAACAAATAGACAAAGGTAGTTTATGACAACTCAAAAGCTTTTTCAGATTAGCCAAGACAAACAGTTCTTTCTGGTCTCATCAACATAAATCAATCAGCTATTAGTATTAGCCTTCAACAATAAATTATCAGCAATCAGCTACTCCCTTTGGTCCAAAATAACTGTCGTTTTTTGTCAATCAGATGTAACTTTGACTAATAAGTTAAATACAAAATAATGATGCTAATAAAAATTTAAAATTTGTCATTGTATTATAATTAATAATACTTTTAATAACAAATTTTAGATTTTTATTATGATCATTATTTTTTTTAAAATTTATTAGCAAACTTACATCTGTTTGACCAAAAGTGACAGTTATTTTGGACCAGAGGGAGTACAATAAATGAATTTTATATCATAATTTAAAATTTCTTTTACCAAAATTCTGATTTTGTCACATAAGTATAGTATCTACTCTTTATCTTGCTTTCTCCGTCTTAAAATACACTCCCACTGTCCCATAATTATGTGGACAAATTTCTTTTTAAGGTGTCCCATTAATAAGTTACACTTTTCTACAATGACAAAGAATCTTTTCTATTTCTCTCACTTATTTTCTTTCCTACTTACTTTTATACTCACAACACCTATCAACCTATTATTCCTTTCCCCACTTTCTCTTCTATGTCACTTTTCAAATTCACAACAACTAATCACTGCTATTCTTTTTAATCCTCGTGTGAACTTATTTTGTCCACAGTTATGAAACGGGAGAATATATCATTTCAAAATACATGCCGTTACCATTTTGGCCAAGTCTGTGTTATTATCAACGAGAAGCAAATCACACGATGGTCAAGTTTAAATATGCCGTGTAAACCATAGTTGTCAATCCCGTACCGGCGAACGCACCGGTTTGCTCACTGGAACGGTACGTACCGGTACCGGAGTACACCGGTGCACCGTTCCGGATGTACCGCACTTTTTTTAATAATGTATAATATCGTATATTTTTTTGACAATTACATAACATAACTTTTCAAATCTTATAAAAAATAAATATTTTATGTATATTTGGTAAAACAACATTAATAAGTATAATAAAATCTGAAGAAATGATTTTTTTAAAATAAATGTTCATTTAAAATTAAAAAAAAAAAATTAAGTTGCGTTCCGCCGGGACGGTGTATACGGCCGGTACTGACCGGTTTAGGCCGGTATGGACTGGTACGGACCGGTTCAGAGCGATACAAAAAACGGAACAGTGCATACTATATCTCGCACCGGTTTTTAACCGGAACGGTGCGTACTGTCCGGTACGGACCGGAACGGAACGGGATTGACAACTATAGTGTAAACGGGTTTCCAGGAGTGGACTATTATACAAAGTGGCCCATCTCCAATAAATTTCTCTTTCTCACTCTATATAGAAATACTAATCCAGCTTTCAAATCCGTTGATCCTATTAGGGCTGGATTGGTAGGTATACCAGTTACATTTTGCTTATACCATGTACCAATCATGTTTAACTTGGTACATAAAATTATGTACCATTACCAACCAACTAAGTCGATATACCAACTTAGTTGGTACGGTTGGTACAGTTGGTTCTAGCTTATACCAAATGTAGAATGTAATGTAAAAAAAAAAAAATGAGAGTATTATTTTTCAACAGGCAAACTGACATCCGCTTGAGTATTCTTCTACTTGTATTGAGCTGTTACATATTGTTATGTAAAAGCCACAAAGAAATATTAACTTGCATACCTTGTTAAGATGAATTTAGGCATGAAATCTGTCGATGAGACATTATCAGCTGAGAGAGAAAGAAACAAGTGCTCCCTCCGTCCCAGCATACGTGACACTTATTTCCTTTTCGGTCTGTCCCACCACAACTGACACTACCTAAAATGAAAATATTTTAATATATTTGTATTCAACTAACCCCACCATTTTAAACCCACTCATTCTCTCTCTTCATTTTTCACCACTCAATTTATTCAACCAACACTACTATTTTACCCCACTCGTTCACTCTCTTCATTTTCTACCACACATATCTACATTTTTCTTAATCTATGTGTCCCAAAAGTTGGTGTCACTTGTGTCGGGACGGAGGGAGTATATAAGAACAAGAGAAAAAAATCATGTAACTACTAGATTAAAAGAATAATGGAGAAGTGTAACTGTATATATTCTTTTAAAACATGTTAAAATTATTCATCCAAGCCACTGAATGGTTCCATATATGAAAAGCCAAATATTTAAAGAAATTTTGCATTCAACTTGCTCTGTCTCATGTAGGAGGAAGACAATTGAAATTAATTTAAATTATACTATCTCCATCTATCTTAAAATAAATGTAAATTTTAAAACTATTTTGTCGTTAATTTGGAACGTAAGTGGTAGTAATAATTATAGCAGCTATTAGACTAATATTATTTTATCCTCTACAATAAGGGATGCACTTCAATATAAGCTATGCCATTGACATGAATAGCCGGGATGTAACAACTCATGGGATATTCACTAAAGTTCGTCATCAACACAAATTAATAATAATGTCAATACATTAACATAGGCAACCTACACTTGTAATTGATACACACCCTCCGTCCCAAAATGATGTTGCCAATACATTAAGAGTCGTGAGACTGAATTAGTTAGGGAATAGAATAAGGATAGAATATTGAAAGATACTTTATTTTTTAATACATAATAATATTTTGGGCGAATTACATTTTAGGCCCCAAAGTTTAGGGGGTGTTCCTATGATGGGCTCTAAAGTATCTCCGTTAGCATTTTGGGCCCCAAAGTTGTCATTTTTTGTCGAGTAGGGTTTTTAACCAATTTTATTACAAAAACCCGTTAAATGGGGACGTACCACGCACATGCCACCTAACGGAGGATAATTTGACATTTGCTCCTAACTGTTAAGGGGTCAATTGTAAGAGCCATAAAATTGGGGACCAAAATTAAAAAACAATATTTCTAAAAAGAACCCTATCACTGGCGTAATATCTCTCCCCTCTTCATTCCTTCAAACGCCTCCAGCCTCCCCATCAACGACGATGCCCACGGCGTCCCCCTCTTCCTCTCCTACCACCACCGCCGTCATCCTCATACCTTCCCTCCCACTCTGCTGTCTCTCTCTCTTCCCTTCTCGACTCCTTCCTTCATCTTCCCCAATTGGAGGGTAGAACCATTCCCAGACGGCGTTCGAATCGACGAGGGCCTTGAATTCCCAAGACAGTAATTCACGCCTCCTCCCCCTCCTCTTTCTGATGTGGCTGGAATCTAGGGTTCGTTTGTAAATTTGGATTTATTCTTTGCCATTTTTGGTCCATCGCCGGAGCCGATCTTCACGCACCAACAACAGCGAAATCCCCTTTTCTGGTAGATTTGTTAACGACGGCGGTGGCCGATGTTCATGGATGGTTCTGGGAGTTGAATTCTTAAAATTTTGATTTTTTTTGTTTGGTTTTGATTCTAATTTTGAGTTTACCCAGATCTAGATGCTAGGGGATTCATATTAGATTTGATTTTTGGATCTAAATATCTCATATCTAGTAGTTTCGTTAACGAATGGTGTCGATGTTGACGACGGTGGTGGCCAATGTTCATGGAGTATTCTGGGAAATTGAGTTCTCGAACATTCATGTTGGTGGGGGACGGTGGCGGTCGGAGTAGGTGGTGGCCGGAGGAAGAAGGGGTTGAACGGGTTTTGATTTGGGAATGGGGATGGGGTTGGGTGCAAATTTTAGAAAGATTGTTTTTTAATTTTGGTCCCCCATTTTATGTTTGCTAAATATATAAATGAGAATAATATTCTTTTTGAATTCATCAAAGTAATATTTATTCATAGTTTTTTTTTTTAATTTGAGCAAAAAAATATTTTAATATTTAAGGCTATTAAATTTTCTTTATATAAATGTTATTATTTTTAAAAAGGTTAATAATTTGAAAAATATTTTTAATATTTAAGCCCATTAAATTTAAGAATGTGCAGTAAATCCCCTATAAGTTAAATCAATTTCAAACTATCCTCCGTTAGGTGGCATGTGCGTGGCACGTGCCTATTTAACTGGTTTTTGTAACAAAATTGGTTAAAAGACCTAAAATGCTAACAGAACGACCACTTTGGGTCAAAATGCTAACGGAGATACTTTAGAGCCCATCATAGGAACACCCCCCAAACTTTGGGGCCTAAAATGTAATTCGCCCTAATATTTTAATATTATTAAAAATTACAATTGGTACTTGGTATACCAACCAACATCAAATATCAGTACCGTGTACCAACCAATTATACATAATGGTACGGTAGTACCTACCAACAATGTCGGTATACCGATTTGGTCGTACCAATTAAATTGTACGGTTGGTACACGAGTTGTGTAATAACCGGAATAGTTATTTAATATTTATATTATTTTCGGTTTTAACTAATTAATGATAATTAGAATTTTAAAGTAACTTAAAGAAGTGGGCCCAAGGAATTTGGATTGGCCCAAAATTTGTATTAGTAAACCCAACCCAATTAAGAATCACCCAAGGTATAAATAAATGAGTTAGTCAACTGAGGAAATTATTATTATCATAAACTCAAAAAAAAAAAAAAAAAAAAAAAAAAAAAACAAAACCCTAGTTCTTCAAATGCCGCGGCCGATCCTTGGGAGGGGGGAGGAGAAAATTTTCCGGCCATTGTTTCGAAGAAGATACAATCCGATCATTCTCAAGGTAAGATCAAATCCCATCTTCTAAAATTTATTTCATTGATTTTGAATTATTAAAACTTAATCTACGCATGATTTAAGAATATGAACATAGGGTTTTGCATGCTAGTGAAATAAGATAAAATTTAAAGGATTTTGGAGTTGATCTAAATAGTATGAAAAATAAAATATAGTAATCTTGATATTAGTTATTTTAAGATTGATTTTATAATCTTGAATTAAATTGATTTATATTATGCGATGTTTGGGGGAATTGAACATATAATCATTGAGGTTGAATTGGGTTTATCAAAAGAAGAAAAATAGGATTTCCCCCAAGAACTAGTTTCGGCCGAATGGCCTAGATCATTGAAAATTTATTTTGTTGATTTAAATGATCTTTGTTAAGTGTATTGTGAATAATATTGGTGTTTGAGGAATTTAGAAAAATTTAAAGAACTAGAAAATTGATCAAATCAATGGATTATAGATCATGCATGTCTCGGCAATAGAGGTAAATTATGGGTGTTAAATTCAGTTTGAAGATGTTAAGAATTGGGGACGAAAGTAGTGTTTCCGTTAAGTTTCTAACGGAAGGAAAACAAAATCGTTAAAAGGATTGTTAAAAAGTTAGAAAAATAACTTGAGGAAATAGAATAAACCCTTGGAAGACCTTAAAGTTAAAAAGTTAACAAGAAAGAATAAGATTAGAAATTTCAGTTAGTTCCTAACAGAAAAGGACTAAACTGAAAAGAATTAAAGTTAGAAGGAATAAAAGGAAACTTTGAAGTTAGAAGGGCCTAAGTGATTAAAAAGAGAAACTTAGGGGACCTTATGAACAAAAACCAAAGTCCAATGACCTTTCTGTAATTAAAGGAAAGTTGAAGGACTAATCTGTAATTAATCCTAAAGGGAAGGACTAAATTGCAATGATTTTAAAGTTGAGGGACCAAATTGTAAAACCCAAAGTTAAAGGACTTAATTGCAATTATATCAAAGTTAAAGGACTGACTAGTAAGTCAAAGTCAGAAACTTAGACGTAAAGAAAGAAGTAACGAAGTAAAGAAGTTAAAACGTATCTCTCAGTTAACTAAGTAAAAATAGTTAACAATGTAGAGAGTACTAAAGTAAATTACTCCGTGCCTTGTAGATTTGCACAGGGGGAGATTGCGAGGAAAAGCAATTCAGGTAAGGGATTACGTTCCTTACAAGATTTTGAACTCCTGTTTATTGGAATCTCGTAGTTCTTTCTAAAGACAGCTATAAGTATGGCATGATAGTATTTGAATGAAACTCTGCGTTATTAAACGTTTCTTGAAATAATCTATACTTAGTGATGTCCCATCGATCTACTAAGTATCGAAGTTTGAAACTTGTATCACATACTTGTACCATGGTATGTTCTAATTTTAACTTGTAAGTTAACTACTTACTTGTTAAGGCATCCAATGTCCAGTTAGAAAAGACATTGACGGACAGTCCAGTTAGAAAAGACTCGTCCTTAAACTAGGGATTGCATGAGTGATCACATGCCTTCTCTCAGGAATTGTCTGATTACAAGGATGATTCTAGACCCCGAGCATATGTGTGTGGATACCATATATGTTTCGACCCACACTATGGCTGAAGAAGCTAGGTGTACAAATTGTACCTTGGCATTGAGGTTATAATGTACGTTACAAGGAATTGACGGAAACTTGAATGAATCCCTTTGGATTGTAGTGCCATAATCCTTTGAAAGTGAAATCTTAAAAGTAATAAGACTGTATTGTTCTGCAGCCTTGAATCCAAAAGTAACTGAACCTATCTTTGAAAAGTTATTCTAAGTATTCGTTCTGGTCGTCTCTCCTTAGTAACCGGAGAGGCCAAGTATGAACTTACTGAGCATTCGTTCGCTCATCCCTTCTCTATAAATTTTGTTTTCAGATTTAAGTAGAAGGACAAGACAAGGAAAGTAGCCGTGGGAAGACGGTGGATTGAAGATTCTTAATTTAGTAGTTTTAAGTACGCTTATTTATTTGATGTAAGTTGAAGTACATTGAAGGTTAAGGTTGTTGCCTACCAAGACATGTTTAAGTTACGCTTCCGCTATTGTTTTGAATTTATGGTTAATAAGGGGCTGTTTGTGAACCTAAATTGAAGTATTTATTATTGTTATTTATTATATTAAATGCCATTAAATGCTCAGATACATTAAGAAAATTCGGGGTGTTACAGTTGGTATCAGAGCAATGGCTTTATGTCTTATGGGAGAAAACTGAAAGTTAGGACTAATGGGAGAACTTAGTACTTGACTTGAATAAGATCTTACTTGAGAAGTTCAAGTGATAAAGTCTAACTCTAGGAATATGAACTAAGAGTGTGCATAAAGTATGAATATACTTGGAGAAATAGGAAACCTCTTCATTGTATGTTATTATATTCTATTAATATGTTATAATGGAATCTTGGGGTTATGTACTAATTAAGTTTACTATTGGTGTGTGTAGGATCATGCCGAGGAGACCCATGAAGTCAGTAAGGTACAGTGCTACTCTAAGGGAAGAAATAGAAGCCCTAAAGAAGAGATTATTAAGCAGCTAACTAAGGAACTTCGCTCAGCCAAAAGAGAGCTTAGGAAGGAGACTCGAGGAGTCGACAGCTTACAGAATGTCATCAAAGAACGCGATGAGGACATGATGTATGTGGAAGGAAAGTTAGCAGTACAGCTGAAGAAGGGGGTCAAAGGCCTAGAAAGCCATGTGGTTAGAGCTAACCGCGAATGGAATCGAATCAGTGTGCAACTGGTGGAGGAGATAGAACCAAAATAATGAACTGAAAAAGAAAATAGATGAACAAGAAGCTTATGAGGAAGAGCTTAGGACTTCAGGCTATCAGATTGGGCTGAGAAGTTAGAGTTGCAGGAAAAATATGACCAACTTGCAGCAGAACATGCACACTGTG
>JAOWBW010001083.1:66678-138810 GCA_026119855.1 Campanula takesimana
ACTTTTCTAACGATTTCCGTCAAAAAGCCCTTAACTGCCGAAAAATTTAGATATTGAGCCCTGATCTAGCGAAAAAAAAAACCAGGCCCCGTTTAGACGCAACCCCTGCAGTTTCAGGCCCTAATCTGTCATTAACCCTTCCTTTTTTTTACATTTTTATTTTATTTTTAAATATAGATTACATAAGGGGCGGTGAACGAAAGAACTCTAGCTCACAGCCGGTATCCGGTGTTAACTTTCTATGCGGTGGTCATGAGTTGGATCCTTTAAAGAAGATTCGTGTTAGCCTTTTATAGCCCAATTGTGAGACACGCAGACTGAACTAAGACTGGCCCTTGAGTCCGTATAGATCTCCTCAAGGGGGTCGGGCTAGATAACCCCGTTCGACATGACAAGATATAAGTAAGCATTTACAACGCATAGTTTGGGAGTCTGATTTAAACATACGCCTACTCAGCTGTCGCACTTACACAATTAAAGACCTACACAATTAAGGACTTGAAACGAAAAGCCACCATTTTTCTGTTGTTATGGGTGATATACAAGCTTTCTTCAGAACAAGAGGGTGCTACACCACACTAAGGGCGGGATCCTTCTGCCTGACTATTTGGGGTTTGTCTGGTGCACGATTTTTAAAATTGAGATTTTTTAAAACGGAGCTTCTTTTTTAACGCTAGTATTTTGAGCGGCTAAAAAGTGTATAAAATAAAGAATATTGATGATCATCAAGAATAAAGTTTTGTATTGAAAAAAATTCACCATTGAATGTTGATAACAGGAACCCTATTTATACTAGTATCAAAAGTAAAGAGTTGTAAACTATTCTAAGACTTAGATCTACAGGAGTTTAACTAGAAAACAGATTAAGAATGCCGAGGTAATTGAGTGGCGGCTACCCTAAGCTTGCTCCTCAAGCTAGGGTTTTGGATGTGGTTATTGTCTATCATGCCCCCGCAAGATGGGCGTCGGAGGGTAAGACCAATCTTGGAGAGCAGAGAAAGAAATCTGGTGCGGGGCAATGCCTTAGTAAGGGCATCAGCAAGGTTGTCATCCCCAGAAATGTGAGTAACCCGTAACTTGTTAGTCTGAACTTGTTCACGAACGAAGTGATAATCTAAAAGCAATATGTTTCATTCTGGAGTGAAACCGTGGATTAGCGGCAACATAAGTAGCTCCTAAGTTGTCAAGTAGATCACCGGCTGAGTAGAGGAAGTAACCCGAAGTTCAGAGAGAAGGTTCTGAAGCCATAGAACCTCGGTACAAGTGGCAGAAACCGCCCTATATTCAGCTTCTGTCGATGAGCGAGCAAGAGTAGTTGCTTCTTGGAGCTCCAAGAAAGAAGATTGGTGCCAAGATAAACCAAGTAGCCAATAGTGGAGACATAATCTAACTTGTCACCAGCCCAGTCGGCATCAGTAAAGCATGAAGAGTGTCGGGAGAAGCAGTACGTAGGAAATGACTTGAGAAGAGTGCCTGATAAGTAACGCAGAATGCATTTGAGAACACCCCCAATGAATGTCTGTCGGATGTTGCATAAACTGAGCGAGACGGTTAACTGCAAAGGATAAGTCACACCGTGTCAATGAGAGATACTGTAAGGAACCCACTAGCTGGCGAAATTCCGAGGGATTCTACAATGGAGTACCGGATGAGGCAGTGAGGTAAGGATCCGGCACGAGTGGGGTGGGTACCGGAGTAGAATCGTCCATGTGATACCGATGGAGAAGATCCTGTATGTACTTCTGTTGGCTCAAAAATATTACCATCTTTGCGAGGAATAACTTCCACACCAAGAAAGTAAGAAAGCTGGCCAAGATCTTTGAGAGAAAATCGTGCTGCAAAGGTGGTAATGAATGATTCAAGTAACACTGTGGATGAACCAGTAATGATAATGTCATCGACATAAACCAGGAGTACAAGAAAACCATCTGCGTGACTGTAAGTAAAGAGAGAAGAGTCCGATCTTGAATTTTGAAAACCACTGATAAAAGATATTGTTTCAGTTCTGTGTACTACGCACGAGGTGCCTGTTTGAGACCATAAATTGCCTGTCGTAACTTGCATACATGAGTTAGATTATGAGCATCAACAAAGCCGGAGGCTGAACCATATACACATCTTCAGTCAAGGACCCCTAAAGAAAAGCATTGTTTTTATCTACCTGGCGGAGAGACCAACCTCTGGTGACTGCAAGAGATAAGACAGTGCGAATTGTGGCTGGTTTTACGACAGGACTGAAGGTCTCCGAATAGTCAACACCAGGACGTTGATGAAAGCCTTTGGAAACAAGGCGAGCTTTATGTCTTTCAACAGTACCATCAGGATTATATTTAGTCCGAAAAATCCATTTGCACCCAATGGGATGTAGATGCGGAGTAGTGGGAACAAGGTCCCACGTATGATTGTGAACAACAAGGTATCATACTCGGCCTGCATAGCAGACCGCCAGGCGGGAAGTTGAGAGCCTGAGAGTACGTGAGGGTTCAGGTGCAGTGAGGTGGAGAGTAGTATTGAGATTGAGTTTATTAACTGGTTTTCGGATGTTGTTGCGGAGGCGGGTTATGGGACCGGTGGGTAGGGGGATGGAGGGGGAAGAGAGGATTCAGATGATGAAGTTGGTGGAGTAGGAGGTGCAGCGGAAGTGGTAGTGGTGCTGGAGTGGGTGTTTCGGTTGTGGATGCAGTCTGCTCAGTGGGGTTGGTGCGCAGGGCTGACCGGAGGTCTGTTAGGTCTTGTAGGGTTGTCAGGAATTGAGGGTTAGAAGTGAGAATAGGTAGTTGAGTGTACACCATTCGGAAGGGTCAGGAGAGAGTCGGCAGACTGGGAGAGGGAAGAAAAAGGATAGGTGTGTTCAACGAACTTAACATGGCGGGAAACATAGATTTTGTGGGAGGTTGGGTCAAGACAGTAATAGGCACTCTGAGTTGGAGAATAGCATACAAAGACACAAGGTGCAGATTTTGGGTCAAATTTATTGGAGGAGTAAGGGCGAAGCCAGGGTAATATAGGCACCCAAAACGATAATTAGGAGGATGGCCAAAAAGTTGACGAAATGGGAGAATTTAGGTTGAGGGTGCGTGTGGGCATTCTATTGATCAAATAGCACGCAGTGACGAAGGCAAGGGGCCAGAATTTGTGAGGGATGTGAGAGTGAGAGAGAAGTGTGAGACCCGTTTCAACAATGTGTCTATGTCGCTCTCAGAGTACCCATTGTGTTCGGGGTGATGAGGGGGGGGGGACGTAAGATGGGATATGCCAAGAGAGAGAAGAAGGGACGAAGACCAATGTATTCACCACCATTGTCGCTGAAAATAGTGAGAATGGAACGTTGAAAGTATTTTTCGACCAGATTCCGAAAATGACAAAGACTTTGGTGGCATCATTCTTGTGTTTGAGGGGGTAAAACCATATGTATTGGTGAAGTGATCGACAAAAATGATATAATATTTGTAGCCATCAAAACGAAAGGGTGGGGGGAAGTCCAGACATCACTGTAAATTAAATCAAGCGGACTAGATGAAGAAAGTGAATTTTCATTAAACGGAAGTTTGTGACTCTTGTTGCAATCACAGGTGTTGGGTATGCCAACTTATATCTCAGTTTCAATGTAATAGGATTGATTAGAATTGATTGATCCATCACCTAAGTTTTATTTCATGGACTTTAGACCCACATGTAAGAAGTATTTATACTTCATTTTTTAGGTTGTCCATTGTAATAGAACAGGCTTAGGAATAGGCAAGAAGATCAAAATTGAAGAAAATCTCTCCGTGAATTTGAGCTACGCGCCATGTGCTTCATGCCATGCGCCATGCGCCCTTCAGCGCACGCGCATATAGCCCTCACGCCACAAAGATCCACGCGCTTTGTTACGCGCCTCAAATGGACCATGCGCTCTAATGGCTCTACGCGCCTCATCATTGTTGATTATACACTCAGTGATTTATTGAAGATTCAAAGACTTGAAGAGATTCAAACTTCGCCAATGATCCAACGGTGGTTAAATAACACGTATGCACCCCGCATCTAAGGACAATCTGTCCATAACGGTCATATTTGTGTTATGTGTCTAACGGCTATAAAAGGACACGTGCTCCACTCAATGAGCGACAGCACAATCCGTCCTTTTCTCTGACTCACCAAGGATTTCCAACGGCTAGTTTTTGGGGCTCTACTATAAATATACCCATAACTTCAACCATTTGAAGTTGCTAAAGAATTGCTAAGAATTTCATGAATTTCTCTCTCAAGCATTTGTTGAAGATTTGAAGATTGCTTTGTTATTTCCAGAATCTCAAGAACATCTTCATAACTTCATCCTTAGCCCAGATCCTCAAGCTATAACACTTTAGTTTTCTTGTGCTCTCAATCCAAAGATCTAAAGAGCCTTGATACTAAAATCACACACGCACCTCTTTAAGTTTATCACTTAGATCTCTCTTTAAGAGATACACCGGTTATTGTTTTGGAATTGTTCATTCATAGAATATTAGATCTTGAGTTTGTGTATAAGCTCAAAAGTTGTAATTTTGTAACACTCACTCATATATATAAGATCTCCATTAGAAATCCAAGACTAACCATCTTGGTAGAGGACGTAGATCATTTTCCCGATCGAACCTCTCCAAATAGCTCTTGTTCATATCTTGCTATTTCCTTACAAGTTCATATCATATCTAACTACTGCTTGTTATTTATTGTAGATTGTTTGATTGAATTGGTTGTGTTTTGTTATATCATTTGCCTTAGTTTCTTATTTCACCCACTTTGAGCCAAAATACTTAGAGTGTGTGTGCGCCCCCTTATCATACTTTGCGCCTATTTACTTTACTAAATTCCGCTGTGCATTTCACTCACTCACTTAGGCGCATATCATAACGCTTACTTGATAAAGTGCGCATTTGCAATTGAGTTATCAAGGGTACGAAAAGAATTTTAAACAGCTATTCACCCCCCTCTAGCTATTTTTTCATACCCTTGTTGCCCTTTGGGACCAACAACAGGAATTACAATTTTAAATGACTACTACTAGGAATATCTAGGCTAAAACTAGAACTAAGATGCTATAGATTTTGATTGGGACGGATGACCAAGACGATGATGCCAATTGAATGTGCGGGAGGAAACCGAGACATGAATAGCAGGAGGGGACGGAAGCCATCATAAACGCCGGAATTAGATTTGCCTTGGAAAAGTAGAGTGTCCGTACGTAGATCCTTCACACAAAAGAATCAGGTAGAATGTGACTGAGGCATGATTATCAACACAAAATTTTGAGACAAGATAATATATTACGGGAAATAGAAGGAACATGGAGAACATGATTTAATTTTAGAGAAGAGAGAGAAGGGGAAAAGAGATGTAGAGCCAAGTGTGAGAGATAGAAATACCTGAGCCTCACCAATTATGAGTTCCTTAGTAACATCATATGGAGTATGCAAGGAGAGATTGTGGAGGTCATTAGTTGCATGATGAGTTGCTCCACTGTCAAATAGCCATCCCGGAGCAGGTGTAGAAGGTGTGGGCAGTGTAGGCAGCAGGTGAAGGTTGGGTGTGTAGACACCCCGCTTTGGACCTCTCACCCCGATTGCATACATAGTATTTTTTATTAACTTGTTTGTTAATTTCTGTTACTGCCGTTAAGTTCCTAACTGATTCCATTAGTTTTGGACTAAACTGCATAACAGAGTTAACTTTTAGAGTCATTCTGTCATTTTGTTATTCTCACCCGCGGGCGCCTCCCGTAATAGACATGGGGCGCGCGCGCGTTTGGTCCAATAGGCCGGACCCGCGCGCTTCCCACTTGGCAGTAACGGATAGCACCATTTTTCCCTCCCTTTCTTATTTAGAAAATCTCTTCTTGATCACAAACACCTCCTTTTTACATCCACATTCATTCCCCTTTATTTCATAACTCCCAAATCCTTTATTCTAGCCATTCTTCATAAAAACAAAAAATAATTTCTTTTTATTATTATTGGATTTCTCTTTTTATATTTATTTATTATTTTATTTATCTTATTTGTGATTGGTCAATTCCATTTCACATGGATTGACCAATTTCCCTCCAACCTTTCCCTCCTAATTTTACCTATAAAAACCATCATCTCCTACCTTGGAAAGGGACCTCATTTTTAGACCTTGGACCTCATTTTTAGACTTGAATTTTCTCTATACACACACTATACACAATTCTCCCAACAAGAGTTCTTCGTAACAAGACTCTACACAAATCATCCTACAACAATTTTCCTACAACAACACCATTTTCAAGTCCAAGTTTGAAGTCCTCTTTCTTAAGGTACTTTATTCTTCTTCTCTCATTTTATTCATGTCTAGTCAATGTATGCAATCTCCATCAAAAGGGATACAACCAAAAGGCCACTTCACTATTGAAGTTTGGTCAAGGTTACATCCCAACATTTTAATTCCACTTTAATTTACATTCTCATTTCTTAATGTAATTATCTAGCAATAATCGACATGTAATCTTTAGTATAAATCAATAAATAAGCAATTCTCTTTATTTTCCCTCTATAAATTTCCCCTTTCTTTTCATTATAATTGTTAGCACATTTCTCCTATTATTAAATTGAAGGACCTTTAACATTAGAACACCAAAAGTAGCAAGACCGCGTAAGCGGGGCGGAGTGGGTGTTTTAAGTACTTCCCACTCCGTCACCTAACCCCCGAACCCTTCTCTTCCCGAATCTCTGGTTTTGTATATAAAATTGCTCTTTTAGGTTTTTCTTTGTTCCTCTAAAACATAGGTGGCGACTCTTAAAATCAATTAGACATCCTACGTAATTCACGTGCTCTAGCCAAGCCGTGGTCCCCCGGGGTATCTACAGTGGCGACTCCGCTGGGGAGTATATAGAGGGTTAAACTTGCATTTTTGCTTTTGTGTTCTTATATCTGTTTTCTGGGTATTCTGGTAAAAAGGGTAGGAAGCGCGCGCCTCCGGCCCTCTGGCCTAAAGCGCGCGCGTCCGACCCTTATTACCAGAATCGCCCACCTTCCATCTTGTCTTCAAATTTCATATTTCTATGCTAACAATGTCTGCAGGGAAAAGTTCTATAATTTAGGGTCAAGCAATCCCTTGACCCACTGATTTGCAGGTACTGCCCAGAAGCGGGCGCCTCTGCCCTCTAGTGCCTAAGGCGCGCGCCTCCATCCTCAAGCCCAAAGCGCGCGTCTGGGAAATTTTCCAGAACAGAAACAGTGAACAGAATGGACAGTCTGACAGTGTGTGGGCACCGGGCCTGCACATAATTGCTTTTTATTTTCTGTTTCATTTTTTATCGGTCACACGGGTGATTCGAAAGTTGTAAATTACGTGCTTATTTGTTTTTTTATTTCCTTTGAAAAAAAAAAAAATTGTCACGTGATGGACCTCACACTACGCGCACATAATTCCTATTAACTGCTCACTATCGAGTCGCACAAGTCCAACCCCAAACCCGTCGAGGCCCGTCCTAGGAAGTTTCAAGCTCCACTCGACCTTGACTCTTCCGAAGCGGTAAACCTCAGCCCGTGGCGTAGTTCAGGACTACATGCCGGGGGTGACCTTTAAGCCTCTCTTTAGCCGAGCACAAACCCACACAATTCTAGTTAGGGTCTAACACTCCGTGACTCAAGTCGGTTTCCATGTGCCGAGATTTCCCTAAACTAATGTCTTCAAATCATACATGCCACTCGTCGTTATGGACGAAATAAAAATCTGTCCCCAAGTGGTCATTATGGACGAAAATAAAAATCCGTCCCCGCATGTATGATTTACTACATTAATTTAGTTTAATCCCGAAACATGTAGGATTCACAAGCGTGGTGGAATCCGATGAGTATATGGGACCGCGAGAAGGTCTATATACTAGTGTGACGATTCCACTATTTTTCTAGAAACCCCAAAAAGGACCACGTCCTTCCGACTTTTGTAAATAAAAAAAAAGAGTCATTTTTCTTTATGTGGTTGAGTCTTTTCTTGTTTGTGGATGAAATCATTTTACTCAAAGGTGTTTGTGGGGGCCAACCTAAGATCGACCGTGTTCTCTCAATAGGTCCAATGGCTTCCAACGGCAACAACAACAAGGGTGAGAACATCTCCGTGTCCAACGAAAGGCTCTTCAACATAATAAGATCCATGGGGGAACAAATGGATAGACTTGTCGAGGATGCCTGCCGCAAGGATGATTTGTGGCAAGACCGTCTTGATCTCGAGAGGAAAATTCACAAGGAAGAAGTATCCGAACTTAAGGCTCGTTTGAAAGAGCTCACCGACAGCAAGGCAAAGGTCCATGGTAAAGCACGCTCAAGTGGCTCATCCCTCAAAAGTCACAAAGGTGCCACCAACGACCGTGTCTATACCCCTCTCAATGGCATGACCATCACCGAGGCCTACGAAGCTCTCAAAACCAAGGGACAAGTTTCTCCTCTCCAAGGGTACAAGCAACCACAACCATTACGTTGCAACCATGCCCACCATAAGTGGTGTGACTATCACCAATTCAACGGTCATCTCACCGAGGATTGCTTCTCCCTCCGCGACATCATCCAAGATTCGATTGACAATGGTGAATTTACCGTGGGTAAAGAACAACAGTCAGAGAGTGAGAACATGCAAGAACTCATTAAGGAAGGGGCTCAGATTTGAAATGGGGCCTCAACAAGAGATCATGCCACAAAGAAGACTACAACGACAATGGGGACTGCAACAACAATCTCCGTTTCTCTTTCTCTACCTAGAAATAGGATATAAAAATAAAAAAGAAAAAAGAAAGAAAGAGTCAAAAGTCCTCTTAAGTGTGCATTAAAGTTTTCTTTCGTCCCACTTGTGTGAATGTTCGAGTCAATTATCAAATTAAAGTCGTTCTTGTCCTCATACACTCTTCCAAGTTGTTCAATTTAATTCTTGGCAAAATGATGAAAAGATGTCTAAACAAGTTTTAGAACGAAGGCCATCGCTTGAACGCCTAGGGGCTAAACATCGACGACGGCATCAACAACAAAGACATCAACAACGACGAAATCAAGACAAAGAAAGGTGGAACAATGATCATGAAGCAAAGTTTTCAAAAGGGGATATATAAAAAAAAAAAAAAAAAAAAGCTCGCTAGGTTGAAATCCTCAAATCAACATAGGCAAAAGTTAGAGCACAAAAAAAAAAAAAAAAAAAAAAATCCCCCTCAATCAAAGAAGTACAATATCAACATCATTCCACCAATGAAGGACGAAGCAACAATTCATCACGGTAAATGGAGAATCTGCAAGAACTACGGTGACCTGAGCCTCTTCACTGGAGGAACGTAGGTAATCTTCGGGTCCGGTCTCATGCAAGAAAGAAGATATGTTTAGCCCTAGCGCGTTATGGTGATCGGCCTTCATCTCGAACTTGTCAAGACATCTTTGTACGATTCATTTGCCAAAGAATTAATCACCTCAAGATTGAACAACTTTCCTAGATTGGGAATCACTTTCCGTTCCTTGTCGAGTCTAGGGCTTCTATTCTTTCTGCATACTCCCAGTTTCTTGCAATCAAACTGGGGCTTTCTTTCTCTTCTCTCTTAATGACTTACTTGCCTTCGTGAGTCATTCAAAAAATATACATACATGAAGTCAATACTAGGGACACTTCCCTAGTCGAGTCAATGTCACTCATCTTTAGTGACAAGAGGTCCTCACCGCAAAATCACATGTCTTATCTCCTCAGCCAGAGTCAATGCACACTTCCTTATTAATCAAGTCAAAAAAAAAAGACGCAAAAGAGATGCCCGCTAGATTGAAAACCCGAAAGGGCAGTCTAGGCAAAAAACATGGTGCGTCATAAAAAAAAATGAGAGAGTGAGAGAGAGAAGGGAAAGAGAAATGGAGATCTCCGGCCTCTAAGGAAGACAACTGCACAAGCTCTACATTGGATCTCCTCAACAAATCAATTCCCACCGAGTCAACTTTGGGATTGCAAAAGGCTCGACAAGATATGGCACCATCAAAGGTTATATTGGGTTATCGGCATCATTCTCCAGCAGTGTGCATTTTTGGGTTCATGAAAAGAAGGCCCGTAGACCCATCTGAAAACGAGCCCATCATAAAAGGGAACGAGGTTGCACAAATAATCCCTAGCTAGTCAATTGGCTTGGGCAGCAAATAGCAATAACATGTGTCTCAGTTTTCAAAGCTTCTGCAAGTATGTGCTTCTTAAGTACGCCGAAAGGCTCCCGAGAAATGAAGTAGCTCTTGCCATGTCCTCTCATGTTTGTTCCCTCACACGAGGATGAGTCACTCTTGCTTTGATCAACAAATGGTGACGCCCTAGGGGCTATGTGACTCAAGAACAAGGGCTTCTTTTGCTTCACTTGACAATCAATAAGCCCTAGGGGCTATGCTCGAGAAAGATGTGTGAGACTATCCTCAAAGTCTCTCAAAAGGGATGTCAAAAAGCCATCTTGTCATGTGTGCCCGTACTCGTTCCCCCAATCAAGGATGGACCTTTCTCGCAATCAATGATGGCACTCTAGGGACTACGGTCAAGTCTTAAAGCCTCCCTCAGCAAGAAGCAATTCACTTCAATGTCCCCAGCAACATTTGAAGCTTTATACCGAAAGGTCTCAAGGGGCTTCCCAATCTACAATCCTTTGGGCTACGGCATTACAGTGATACAAGCAAAGGGAAATATTGGGGCTTCGCAATAAACAAGCTTTTGGGCAGTGGTACCCGAGCAATGCAATTTGGGAGTAGTCTTATGGCTCCATGAAAGGGATCAAACTTCAATGGTCCCTCAACACTTCCAGTCAAAAGGCCTCTTGGTTTTAAATGAAGGCTCCGAAGATATGAATGAATTTGATGATTCTTGTTAGAACTCATAGCGAGATTCTGAAGGAAGTCTTAGAGAAAAGGAAAAAGATTCAATATGCTAGACTCACCCGGCTGAGTTATGGCGGGCTATGCCAATATGTTAACTCTAGAGACAGAGTTACGGCCAATCCCAATGTTTCTGCAATACAGCACCCCCTTCTCCAAGATCAAAAGCACATGCTGCATCCGAAGATCCGCCGTCGGTTCAACTCAAGAAGACTCGAGCAAACATACCGTTCGAGACTTTATCACGCCAAGACCTTATCATCTGCAACAACATCACCATCTCCCACGAGACGTCTCCCGAAGACCGTACTACACTTCCAACATGGGCCTTCCGCCATTTGGGTATCAACCACAAAAAGGGCCATTCATCTCCCCTGCAAGAGTAAGAACGAGATCACTTTCAAGAGTTCTATCCAATGGTGCATCCGCTCTCAATACAATGCCAAGATAAGTTGGGGATTCACACCGAAAGGTCCTCGCATCCCGCCATCTACAAACTTGATAAGCCCATGACATTTAGGGTTTAGCAATCTCTCACAGCTTGGTATCAATGATCTTCTCTTGGGGCTTGCCCACGTTGACAACAAAAGACAGTTTATTTGAATGGGCTAAGAGTTGATTCATCTTGGGGCTTCATAAGCCACTCAAAGTTTAGCATTCGAGGGGATTTACAGCCAGTAACCCCTTGGCATCTCCGCATCAATAGTCCTTTTGAAGCCCCATAAACGACAAATATCTTGGGGCTAGACATCAATTTCGTTGGACACCACGGCAACAACGACAGAATTCAACAAGGCAATCCGGACTTCGATTGAACATGACTTGATCTTGGGTTGGCTTTACAAACACACAATGGTTAAAATGGTTCACCCACGAACTAAAAAAAAAAAATCTTTTTCTCACATGTGTGCATATTCTTTCCCTTCTAATCTAAATAAAAAAAAACAAAAAACAAAATCTTTTTCTTTTTCTCCTTCTATGTACAAAAGTATGTGCTTTACTTTGCTTTGCTCCTAGCATTCTTCCCCAGCGCTTTCCATCATCCTTGAACTACGCTGGTCTGATTCTCTTAAAGGGATACGTAGGCAGCCTTTTGTCATGTCCAACCCATCATCCGGAATACCATCTCGCCGACACTCCTTCAAAGGCAAGAACAATTCATCATCATCTTTCTCCATCCAAAGCATGGACATTCTTCATCAAAAGCATCAGCATCCTTCAGCAATCCATCCCCAATCAAGCGGCATTGGTAAGTGAAGGTATGAACATCATTCATCTCAAGCAATCTCTGCTTTCAAAAATCACTTCACACACATAATCACTTTACTTCTCTCTCATATAAAGTGCTTTCAAAATCACATTGCACCACGAGCACAATTTCTCTCTTCATTTCACATTTCATGCATTTTCTTGCACAAGCACATATACCTGCAAAGCACACACTTAACAGGTACCACCACAAGGTTAACAGCATCCGCTACTCAAGGCACTCCATCCCAGCAGAAAATGGTCCACAGTGATCCCGCAATTAGCAAACGGATCCCGCCATCAGTAAACGGATCCCGCATTCAGCAAACGGATCCCGCCTCAGCAAACGGATCCCGCTTCAGCAAACGGATCCCGCATTCAGCAAACGGATCCCGCAATCAGCAAACGGATCCCGCATTCAGCAAACGGATCCCGCATTCAGCAAACGGATCCCGCATTCAGCAAACGGATCCCGCATCAGCAAACGGATCCCGCACCAGCAAACGGATCCCGCACCAGCAAACGGATCCCGCTTCATCAAGAGAGATCCCGCTATATCCTTTCTATATCAATGAAGCCGCTCACACAGGGAGCGCACCCCCATCTTTCACAATTTCAAAATTCCCCTCTTTCTTTAAATTGCGGCCGTGGTGGGCCGCCTCAAGCCACCACACCTTTTTAAAATTTTGTGGCCGTGGTGGGCCGCCTCAAGCCACCACACCTTTTTAATTTTTTGTGGCCGTGGTGGGCCACCTCAAGCCACCACACCTTTTAAAATTTTTGTGGCCGTGGTGGGCCGCCTCAAGCCACCACACCTTTTTAAAATTTTGTGGCCGTGGTGGGCCGCCTCAAGCCACCACACCCTTTCCATCCACGAAAGCCGCTCACACAGGGAGTGCACTCCTATCCTTTGTAATATCAAATTCCTGCTTTATCGAGTCTTTGTTTTCTCTTGTCGATGTCCTCGGCGGTTGTCTTTCTTTCGTCGACGCGTTTTGCTTCGCAATCCACGTCGCCGAGGGGCTCTGTAGACACCCCTCTTTGGACCTCTCACCCCGATTGCATACATAGTATTTTTATTTAACTTGTTTTTGTTAATTTCTGTTACTGCCGTTAAGTTCCTAACTGATTCCGTTAGTTTTGGACTAAACTGCATAACAGAGTTAACTTTTAGAGTCATTCTGTCATTCTGTTATTCTCACCCGCGGGCGCCTCCCGTAAAAGTCATGGGGCGCGCGCGCGTTTGGTCAAATAGGCCGGACCCGCGCGCTTCCCACTTTGGCAGTAACGGATATCACCATTTTCCCTCTCTTTTCTTATTTAGAAAATCTCTTCTTGATCACAAACACCTCCTTTTTACATCCACATTCATTCCCCCTTATTTCATAACTCCCAAATCCTTTATTCTAGCCATTCTTCATAAAAACAAAATATTTCTTTTTATTATTATTGGATTTTCTCTTTATTATTTATTTATTATTTTATTTATCTTATTTGTGATTGGTCAATTCCATTTCACATGGATTGACCAATTTCCCTCCAACCTTTCCCTCCTAATTTTACCTATAAAAACCATCATCTCGTACCTTGGAAAGGGACCTCATTTTTAGACCTTGGACCTCATTTTTAGACTTGAATTTTCTCTATACACACACTATACACAATTCTCTACACAAATTCTCCCAACAAGAGTTCTTCGTAACAAGACTCTACACAAATTGTTCTACAACAATTTCCCTACAACAACACCATTTTCAAATCCAAGTTTGAAGTCCTCTTTCTTAAGGTACTTTATTCTTCTTCTCTCATTTTATTCATGTCTAGTCAATGTATGCAATCTCCATAAAAAGGTATACAACCAAAAGGCCACTTCACTATTGAAGTTTGATCAAGGTTACATCCCAACATTTTAATTCCACTTTAATTTACATTCTCATTTCTTAATGTAATTATCTAGAAATAATTCGACATGTAATCTTTAGTATAAATCAATAAATAAGCAATTCTCCTTTATTTTTCCTCTATAAATTTCCCCTTTCTTTTTATTATAATTGTTAGCACATTTCTCCTATTATTAAATTGAAGGACATTTAACATTAGAACACCAAAAGTAGCAAGACCCGCGTAAGCGGGGCGGAGTGGGTGTTTAAGTACTTCCCACTCCGTCACCTAACCCCCGAACCCTACTCTTCCCCTAATCTCTGGTTTTGTATATAAAATTGGCTCTTTTTAGGTTTTTCTTATGTTCCTCTAAAACATAAGTGGCGACTCTTAAAATCAATTAGACATCCTAGGTAATTCACGCGCTCTAGCCAAGCCGTGGTCCCCCGGGGTATCTACAGGGTGGGACTCTTGTATGGCTGTCGGTTGGGGTTAGGGTTATGTTGAGGTGGTTGGCTAGTAGGAGTATAAGGAGTGGGAAAGGCAGCATTGGGATAAGCCTGATGAAACAGAGTACATTGAGAGAGAAAGTGTCCATCAACCCGACACCACTGACATTTACCCTTATAATTGTTGGCAGGATTTGTGTTGGTTTGATTAGGGGCAGGTGAGGAATTAGGGTTTGGCCGAGGTGAGTTGTTGTTGTTGTTGGTGGCGTTGTGTGGGAGGTCGGCCTGGTTGCTTTGCTCCATATGCTACTGTAGCCGGAAAAGAGAGACCTGATGTGGAGCGATGCTTAAGTGACAGTTCTTTATTGATCAATTTTTCATGAAGCTCATCAAAGGATATGGGTGTATCTCGACTTTGTACTGCGTTGACGACGCTATCATAGTCTGAATCATGGAGTTGTTCAAGAACTTTGTCTACCAAATCATCCGGATCAAGAGGGCGAGGGATGCTAATTGATCAGCACAAGTTTTGAGATCATGCATATAGTCGGTGATGGTGCGGGAGCCTTTGGTAATGGCACGAAGTCTGTCCTTGATTTGTTTGAGATGACCTTTCGATAGATTGGCATATGTTTTTGCCAAAGTATTCCATACTTCTTGAGTGGTATTGCAAGAGGAGATGAGCGGTATGAGTGGGGCAGATAAAGACCCTGCGATGGCACTAAGAAGAATTTGATCTTGTCGAAACCACGTCGTATAGGCTGGATTCGGAATGGTAGAAGGGACGGTTGCTGCAGTGACACGGGCTGCTGCTTTTTGAGCATCTTTTGCATCGTCCGGAAGAGAGGGATTGGCTTCAGGATTCGGCAGATCTTTGGGTGGGGTGAGGTTAGTGCCATCGATAAACTGATGAAGATCATAACCACGAAGAGAAGCGACTATTTGGGTTTTCCAACCTATGTAATTTGTGGGGGTTAGTTTGAGTATGTGGGTAAGGGAGACAACGATTAAGGGTTTTGTGGGTTCTGCCGAATTCGGCAAGGTAGAGGTCTCGGCCATGGAAAAAAAAAGATCGTTATGCTCTAGATACCATGTAGAAAATAAAGAATATTGGTGATCATCAAGAATAAAGTTTTGTATTGAATAAAATTCACCATGAATGTTTTGATAACAGGAACCCCTATTTATACTAGTATCAAAAGTAAAGAGTTGTAAACTATTCTAAGACTTAGATACCCTACATGAGTTTAACTAGGAAACAGAATAAGAATGCCGAGGTAATTGATGTGACGGCTACCCTAGCTTGCTCCTCAAGATAGGGTTTCGGATGTGGTTATTGTCTATCAAAATGGGCTAAGATTTTTAAAAAGCCTCATTCAAAAACTTTCCATTGATACGCTTAATTAGCAAAAAGCTCAGTTTTTCTCAATCCATTTTAAACGCACCATTCTACCAAAGAAGCCCTTAGTCGACCGGTGTTGAGCAAGACCTTGCATTTGTCCCCAATAACGAAGTGAAAGCTCTACTTGTAGTTGATTACTCCCTCCGTCCCAAAACAGCTTGCACACTTTTGAGGATGCACGGGAATTAAGGAATGAATATATATATTCAAAAGTATTGTGAGTGGGAAAGAGGCTGTGAGTATGATAAGTTGAGTGGGATTTACAAGTGGGACTCAAAAGTAAGTGTGTGAGTGTGACAAGTTGGGTAGAGAGAATAGCAAAACAATAAAATATGAACATTTTAGGAAAGGAGACTTACTAATGGGACACCCAAAAAGGAAATAAGTGCAAGGTGTTTTGGGACGGAGGGAGTATATGAGAGTCACCACTTATGATTATTGTTTTCTTTTTCTTTTCTTTATTTCCTTTTGTACAAAACATGAAAAACTATAACTATAGCGTAGATATATTTGCTATCCTTATATATGCGCACGATTTAAACCAAAAAGAAAAAGAATGCATTTAAATAAAATAAAAAAAAAGGCAATTATAGAGGCACAAAAAAAGTCTATAAAATGATGGATACAAAATGAAATGACGATATTTTATTCGTTGCATCGATTAAGGACCCGCCATACTATAATTAAAAGCATCAATAAAAGTTTGACACATCATTTTGTAAGCCAAGTATTGTGAGATTTTTTTTGTGACTTTATATTTACCCAATAAAAAAAGATTGGAAGAAAACAATAATTCATCATAACATGAAAGATAATACCAATATCAACTCTTTGATGATAGGTAATTAAGTTAAAGAAGTGATTGACATCATAATTCATAAACATTACGTAAAATTATAATTAAACAATAACACATCTCAACTTTCAAACCTTAAGTCTTTCAAAAAAAAAAAAAAAAAACTTTCAAACCTTAACGAAACGAAAACACAACAAGTTACACAAATCTTATAACATGGAAGAAATGGATAGATCTTCATCTAGCAGGTTATATAGCGCCATGACACAAATTTTATAGTATCAAATCCATTTAACGGACCCCGTTAAAGTTACCATCATAGATAACGCTTCAAGTATTCTTCCACGCGTTTATAACGGACTTCTGGATACAAATCAAACGCTTCTTCTCCTTCTTCTCCTATTTCAAAGTTCGTTAAACAACCTTCATAAAAGATATGGTAAAAATGTCCAACTCCGGCTCGCGCAACAAAGTCCATCCCTACACCATATGATTAAGGAGGGTAATTATAATGTGGCATACGATAAAGATTATAATTTTATTAGATAAAATCTACGATTTTTTTCTTTAATTATACGTACCTTTCATTGCAGTCAAGAAGTCATCTTCAGATATGCTTGATTTCTCTAGTATTCGTCCCGATAGCTTTTCCCACTTATCTACCAGTTGCCTTTGTGAAAGGACGTTTTCGGGTGGTCGAATGTACAATGTTTTGTTCACCATACAAGGATCATCAATGGTTTTGATTGTATAAGTAGCAATATCATCCTCATCCACAAAAACCGCTGCATATTATAGAAAATTTTCAAATATTAGGAGAAAGAATTGTCCTTTCAAGAAAATTATGACGTTTAGCCAATCTGCACGTCTAAGCAATAAATGATTTAAAAACATCAATTTATGATTGTGCGTCTAAGCAGTGTTGCCTTGTAATGCAAGTAATCAGTACCTTTAACGTTACCATCACCGTATAGGCAAACTTGGTCCCTAGGGGGGACGAGCGTGCCGAGCTGAGAAAGGCTACCTACAAAGTATCCGGCGAAGCAATTTGCAGAAATGTAAGTGTAAGGGATTTTAGCATCTTCAATGGCATTTCTAACGATCATCTTCTCGTCAAATGTTTCCTTTCCTGGTTCAAGAGCATGTCCCATTCTTGCTGGATCCATACCAAATTCTGAAGGCAGGAAACGCTACAAAATTTTCTAATAAATTAATTAACTTTTATAAATAATTGATAATAATTAAGAAGCATCTGAACTTCTGAACTTGATTAGATGATTGCTACTCCCTCTCACTCTGTCCTAAATGAATGTCCAAATTTCATTTTAAACGCTTCTTCTCCTCATTTCAAATATTTAGTTTTACAAGTATAAAGAGACTAGTGAAAACATTTTGGCCAAAAAAACATTTCATGACAAAGTTTTTCCAAAAAAATCATTTATTTTGGAACAATTGTTTTTGAAAATGGATTTTCAATTAAAGACAGAGGGAGTAAATAATTAAGTACCATGGAAAAAATGTTTTGAGTCACATTTTGATGTCAATTTGAGCAAATAAATCAAACTTTCAGTACTTAAGATAGTTTAAAACTTGATGCGATTTTGGTGATCTTAACCGATTGATTTTAATAAACTAATTAATTCTTCGTCTCAAAGATATTCTAATTTTAAATTGTTTGACCAATTTGATCAAATGGTAACAAAAATTCGTAAAAAGTTATTCTATCCGTCTTAAAATGAAGTAGTTTTTTTATTTTATATTTAATAAAGACAGAGACTCAAGTGAGAACACACATACCCGTCTCATCCATGAGACGGGTCATTTCGACCCAAAACCCAACCCATGACCCGGCCATTGAACCGGCTCCATGACCCAAGGGGCAACCCATGCCACGTGGCAACTTCTTATAGGCCCAAAAAATTTATTATTATTATTATTTTTTTGGCTCCAGGACTCAAGGGCGACCCTGCCACGTGGCAGCCTCTCATAGGCCCAATTTTTTTTAATTTTTTTTTGGTTTTTTTTTTCGGTTTGTCAAAAGTAATAGTTACTATAACATAATAAAATGACTGTATACATATAAAGTAATAGTTTGTATACATAAAAGTAATACATATATATAGAAAAGTAACAGTGCTTTTTTTATGTTTTCTTCGTTTGCCAAAAGTAATACTTATTACAACTAAAATGTAACGAACGTGTTACTTATATGTAATAATGTTTATACATAATTGTAACACATATGTATAGAAAAAGTAATAATTCAACCATTTACATTTTTAGAGCTAAAAACACTTGATTAGTGTTACATGTAAAAGTATTACATTATATATAGAAATATGTTATAATTTCTTTTATTAAGTGTTACATTTACTTGTACAAACAATTACATTCATATATATGAGTTATTACTTTTCAAAAAAATAAATCAAAATACACAATATTTTACATTTTTGCAAAAGCATTATTACATTTCAGTATAAATGATAATTACATTTAGATATTGCTTGGGTTACATGTAATTATAGTTAGTATTACATTTGAAAAAATGGGTAAAACGAGCTTTTGTTTTTTTGTAAAACAGGTGTTACGTTTACTTATGAACAATATTACTTTATATGTATTCAGTCATTACATTAAGTTATGGTAACTATTACTTTTGGTCAACGACGGAAAAGCCGAAAAAATAATATAAAAACTAAAAATAAAAAATAAAAAAAAATTGGAGCTCTGGGAGGCTGCCACGTGGCGGATTCGGCCCATGGGTCATGGGGCGACCCGTCTCATGCATGAGACGGATCCCCTTGTTCTCATGGGAGACCACCTCTTTAATAAATACTTTGAAATATTGAATTTTAATACTAAAAATTTATAAATATCTTTATTATCCACTTTTAAATTTTTATTTTTGCAAGTATAAAATAAAAAAGGAAAACAAATGTTAAAATAATATTTAAAGACACGTTGACTGAAAATGTCTTTAATTTTGGGACAAAATGTCATCTATTTAGAGGAGAGGTGGTCTCTTGTGAGAACACCTAAATCCGTCTCATAGAGGAGACGTGTCGACCTATGACCCGTGCTAAACATTCTCCCCGAAGCATAGGATCCCAACCCATGCTCCACTCAAAATTTGCCACGTGGCAGTGACCCATGGCCTAATTTTTTTTTTTCCAGAAAAAAAAAAAGTTTTCTTTTTTTGGTTTTTTTTTAGTTTTTATATTTTTTTTTACTGTTTTTTTCGTTTGCCAAAAGTAATACTTAGTATAACTAAATGTAACAACTGTGTTACTTATAAAGTAACATTGTTTATAAATAAACGTAATACCAGTTTTACAAAAAAAAAAAAAACCTCAATTTACTCATCTTTCAACTGTAATACTAACTATAAATACGTGTAACACTAACAATAATTAAATGTAATTATCGTTATACTGAAATGTAATAGTGTTTTTTACAGATTTTTTTTGAGTATTTCGATTTTTTTTTAAAGAAAGTAACATTTGAAAAATAACAACTTATATACATGAATGTAATTCTTTCTACAATAAAATGTAACACTTTAGTAGATGAAATTGTAACAGATATCTATAGATAATGTAATACTTTTACATGTATCATAATAAATTGAACTAATTGTAACTTATTATTTGAAAAAATATGGATATACTATTATACAAGTAAGCGTAATTGTTTTACAATGTTATTATACAAGTAAAATGTAACATTCATTTATAAAAATTGTTACTTTTTATTTTTACAATGTTACCAACACAAGTGTTTTTAGTTCTAAAGTGTAAAGGGTTGAATTATTACTTTTTTATACATATGTGTTACAATTATGTATAAACATTGTTATATATAAGTAACACATTCGTTACATTTTAGTTATAATAAGTATTACTTTTGGCAAATAAAGAAAATGTAAAAAAAAATCACTTACTTTTCTGTATATATGTATTACTTTTATGTATACAAACTGTTACATATAAGTAACACGTTTGTTACATTTAGTTATAGTAACTATTACATTTGGCAAACCAAAAAAACACCAAAATAAAAATATAAAAACTAAAAAAAAAAAAAACGCGGGTCATGGGTCCGGGTCGTGGGTAAAAATGATATGTCTCTACTATGAGACGGGTTATAGTGTTCTCATACAAGTTTTTGTCTTTAGAGGAAGGAAGTAATTATTTTCATGATTTTTTTTCACGGTTTCAAAAAAGAAAAAAAAGAAAAGAAAATTAGAGTACCCTACTATAACTAGAAGGGTTAATGACAATTTAAACCCTAAAGTGATATACCACCCTCCCAAACGAACCCTGATGTTTTATTTTTTTGCCAGATCAGACCTTGAAGTGAAAAATACTCGCCAGTTAAGGTCTTTTTAACGGATTTCGTTAAAAATCAGTTAAAAAGCATGTGCCAAGCACGTGACTAACAAAATTGGGTACTTTGAATTGTTTTTAACTATTAGGGGGGTTCAATGACATATCTTAGAAATGAAGGATTGTTGATAAAAAAAAAAACTCAACCTTTCCCTTCCCCGTTTATACGTCTTCACTGTATATATATATATATATATAAATAAAGAAAAAACAACCCTTCCCCTTCCCTGATTCAACGCCATAGTTTTCATTAACAATACCCAGCACTAATAGCAGTGACTCCGACGAATCTCCGGCGACATCCTTCCGGTTCACTCTTCAAGACCTCCGATTCCAAATCACCCAGACATCCTTCCGGATCACCCGTCAAGACCCTCAATTCCAAACACCCAAATCACCCATCCCATGTTCCCACTACTCCGGCCACGCCGGTTCCATCTTACTTAGCCTTGTGCTCCGATTTCATGTGTTTGGCCAGAGAAGAAGTTCTTAACGGCGTTGATTTCAGCGGAGAAGGATCTAGGTTTCCGAACAGATCTGGGGACCATCTTCGCCGAAGACGGAGCTTTGTCGGAGAAGACGTGGAGCCGACGACGGCGACGGGGCAGATGGGGCGCCGGAGAAAGGAGAAGCAGAGATGCGTTGCCGGCGACGGCGACATGGCATATGGGGCGCCGGAGAAAGGAGAAACAGAAAGAGGCGTTGCCGGCGATGGGGCGCCGGAGAAAGGAGAAGTATAGAGGCATTGATCTCCATTGCTAATGGTGATGCCATTTTTTTTTTGTTTGAGGGGATGAACATGGGTTGATGTTAGGGATGGCAACGGGTCGGGTTCGGGGCGGGTTTGCCTTTAACCGAACCCGATCCGTGAGAAGTATTCTTTCACCCGAACCCGCCCCGCCCCGAGATTTACCGAAACCGTGCCCGCCCCGCCCTGCCCTTCCTTTCCCTTGGCCTAATGTAAAAAGCACAAAAAACTAGAACTAGAACCACAACACCAGCAAGAAGCAGAGCAATGACCAAGTTAAACAATGATATTTTGTTTCAAATTCATAATAACTTCTTCAATTTCAAATTTTACTCAGCAAAACATTATTCAGTATTTACAAAATTAAAGAAAATTGTGAAAATCCATCGAGGGAGAGAGAGGAACGGACCGAGGGATCGACGGCACGAGGAACAATCGTCGGCAACGGCGACAGCACGAGGAACGCTCGACGGCGACGGCCTCTTCCTTCGAGACGAACAAGCAGAAACGGAAACATTATTCAGTATTTACAAAAATTAAAGAAAATTGTGAAAATCGACTGAGGGAGAGAGGGACGGACCGAGGAAGCGACGGCGACGGCAGGAAGGAACGACCGACGGCGACAGCAAGGAAGGAAGATCGACGGCGACGGCAAGGAAGGAACGAGACGGCGACGGCAAGGAAGGAGCGGCAACGGCAAGGAAGGAAAATTGTGAAAATCGACTGAGGGAGAGAGAGGGACTGATAAATGAAAATGAAACCCTAAATGGGCATTATATAGTTGGATTATTTTGTAAATTGGCAATAATAGAGGGGCTGATATGAAACTAGTAAATAGACATTAACACATACACGGGTCGGGGCGGGGCGGGGCGGGGCGGTCTGTAATACCGACCCCGACCCGAACCCGCTCGGGTCATGAAATTTGGAACCCGAACCCTACTTTTTCGGGGCGGATCACCCTCGGGTTCGGAGCGGGTTCGGGTGAATTGCCATCCCTAGTTGATGTATATGGGATGAGGGAGGAAACTGGGGAAGAAGGGTTGACTATTTTTTTTTATTTTTTTCTCTCTTTCTTTTTCCTTTGTTTTTTTTTTATGTTTGGTTGAGCTAATTTATAAAAAAATACTACTAGTAATGCGTTATTTCATATTTAATAATTTAATATATTTTTGTCAAAATATTCTATTATTATTAATTTTGATATTGCTAAAATGATAAATAATAAGGATTGAATAAAAAACATTAAATTATGTGGGTGAAGAAAATGTAAATATATTAATGTCTTAAAATTTTTTATTTTCTATTATAAATTATAAAATGTAGCATATATTTTGGATGATTTTTTTTTGGTAAATGTAAAATTTGATTTATTTTGATTATAAAATAAAATTCTTATTTAATTTTAATTTTTATTAGTATTTTAAAAATAATTTTAAAAACCTTTTTATTTACTATTTTAATAATTATTTTTATTTTCAGCCCTATTAAGTTTGGAATTTTTATTAAGCCCCTTAAAGGAAGCATCAACTTCAAACAACCCAGTTCAGTTAGTCACGTGCATGGCACATGCTTTTAACTGAGTTTTTAACGAATTCCGTCAAAAGGCCTTAATTGGAGAGTATTTTTCACATCAAGGTCTGATCTGGCGAAAAAAAAAAAACATCAAGGTTCGTTTGGGAGGGTGGTATATCACTTTAGGGTCTAAATTGTCATTAACCCTAACTAGAAAGAGTCAAAATTAGGTTATGTAGACAAGAGAAGCCTATTTTTTGGAGTACATAGACACTCATAACATCCTAACAACTCCTGCGCAAATACTATAAAATCTTGCCGGCGACGACTTTATTTTTCTTTGTGGGTTTTTTTTATTTGAGCAATTAAACATATTTTAAGGAGCAAGTAGAAAATAATCTCAGCATTGTATTTTTGTGTTAAAAAACTGCACAACATCTTTAAATAAAATATTAGCCATAAATTGTAATAGTCCCACCCATAGTTATTGTCATACTACTATAATTTCTCAAATTTTTAAAGAATGTTTTTACATGTATGCATAGTTCTTGTAATATGATAAACTTACACTAATTTATTTATTTTATTTAGAAATGTGACATTATACTTATGTTTCATGGTACAATATTAATAAACATTTGTAAGAAAACAACTGGTTAATTTAAGAGGTTCAAAAAATATACTATACCTTAATGTTTCCGGCTTCTTTGATCGCATCAACAAGCTTGAGTTGCTCTAATAGGTTATGACTCCGGAAATGCACCCCGGACATGGTGCAAATCACCACATCAACTTGTTTGACGGCGTCGAGAAGGCTCTGGTGATCAGCAAACGAACCCTCAATCAATCGAGCACCTTGTTCCTTAAACGACAACAACATCTGCAACTTATCAATGTCCAAACCGATCTCCAGCGTTGGAGGACATAGGTTGTATGTCCTTGGGCTAAACTTGCCTTAACGATTCTCTTTCCGACGTATCCGGTACCTCCCACAACTAGAACCCTACTCTTTCCCATTTTAGGTAATGCTTTGTGGTTTGGATAGAATTGGAAGCTTTAACTTATATAGAGGGGTTAGAGAGATCTATGGTGATGGATTGTCGTGCAATTTTTTATTGTGTGGATTGCAAGTTATTATATAGTTGGTGGCCGGCCGGCCTAATATTTTAGATTAGGGCATGGCTCCATATTGCAGTCAACAATTGATATGGAGTGGGTTCATGTAATATTGGGCTATATATTACTCCCTCAGCTCTATATTCGTTTTGCTGATTCCGTCTTAAATTAATTTTAAGAAAAATATCTCAAAAATAAAGTCTATTTCTCTAAAAATCCCTTCCTTATTTTTATCACTAAAATACTTAGCATCCGACTTGTTTATAAGTGTTTCAAGTTAAAAAATAACAATTTTTTTTAGAATGGTGAGGGGGAATTGAACTCGAGACATTCTTCTTTGGAGATAACGGGTCTATGTTGTGTGAGCTAAGACTCATTAGCTAAAATGATAATTATTTTTTTTTAAAAAAAGAAGTATTAATTTTATTTTTTGTATTAAATTGATAGAATATTAAAAGAAAACATATTCTATAAAATTTAAAAAGTCGTTTCGTTACTAATACACTAATTAAAAATAATTTTGTAAAATTTGTAAAATTTAAAGTGATTAAAGATTTTGAGATGGGAATTGGGAAGTAGTAGGTAGTGAAGATAAGGTACTAATAAATTAAGATAACGAGAAATGGAGAAGCTTATTGGTTTAGGTACTGCAGATGATGTAAGCGACCACCATCATGGATCTGAAAGGGTATTCTTCAATCTCAATAGAAAAAGAGTTGGTCTCCTGTTTTTTCTACTGTTAGGAAAAATGTGTTTTTCAAAATTTTTGGCTATCACTTTCAAAAGTTCTGGCTATCAATCTCATATATCCAAAAGACTTTATATTGATATCCAAAAGGCTTTATATGATATCCAGGACCCTTCTGACTATCACTTTCAAAGGTTCTGGCTATCAATCTCATATCTCCAGAAAGCTTTATATTGATATCCAGAACCCTTCTTGCTATCACTTTCACAGGTTCTGGCTATCAATCTCATATCCAGAAGGTTTTATATTAATATCCAGAACCGTTGAGAAGTTAAAATTATTTACAAAAGTGACCCTTCTGCCTATCACTTTAAAAGGTTCTGGCTATCAATATCATATCCAGAAGGTTTTATAATTATATCCAGAACCGTTGAGAAGTTCTGATTATTTACAAAAATGCCACCGAATTTTTTTAAAAACACGTTTTTCTTAAGCGTTTGGAAAAACGCGTTTTTCTTAATATTTTGCGATAAAAAAAATAAAGAAGTAGTATATTCGTCCCTTCTATTTCTTCCATCTCAAATTATTAAGAAACAAAATAAACAATTTAAACATAGTCATTGACATGGTTAAAAAGAGTTGGCTTGGAGGGAAACTAAGTTATAAAAAGTCCACTTTTTAACTCTTAACTCTTAAACCCTAAACTTTAACCCCTATAAAAACATGACTTTTCATAACTTATGGAGAAACTAGTTTTCCCTAAAATTTTCTCGGTAAAAAAATGCTATTGGAGCATAAAATCTAACGTCGTTTGTAGAATTGTTAAGTCTCGGATCTTTTGTGTGTCCCATAACATTTGACTTCGAGCCTTTTAAGATTGTCATTGTATGCTTTAAAAAAACAAAAGCTTAGTATCCTGTGAAAACTGAAAACATCTTATACCTGTTTTATAGTAAAAACGGGTTGATTCGGACCCATGACCTAAAGTATATATTTTTTTGTTTGATAATAGTAATACTTACTATAATTAAATGTAACAATTATGTTACTTATATGTAATATTGTTTACAAGTAAATCTAACACATGTTTTACAAAAACAAATTCATGTATTTTACTCATCTTGTAACTCTAATACTCCCTCCGTCCCGGTTTAAGGTTCTTGAAAAAACTAATCACCTGCATGAACGTTAGAAAATAAAAGAGAAGAAAGAAGAAAGAAAGAAGGGAGAGACGCAGAGGGAGAATAATGCTGGAAGACTCACATAATTGTGAAGTCCCAATCTTTCTCTATTTATGAATGAATTACCATCACTATTCTAGGGAGGATATTCTATACAATCAATCTATGTTTATCATTAGCAACTAATTACAAAGATAATATACTAGGAGATATGGAAGAATATACAGAAGATATGTTAGGATAGTTTCCTTCTTGAGGAAGAAGTCTCGTCCATCCCGTCCGTGACTTGTGGAATGGTACTATTGCTTTCACCCCCCCTCAAGCTAAGCGGAGTGGAGCGAAGCTGAAGCTTGGTGGAAAGTAGGCTAAACCGTGGAGCGGCTAGACTCTTTGTGAAAATATCAGCTATTTGATCGGAGGAAGAAATGTGATGTAGACGAAGAAATCCGCGTTGATGTAGGTCACGAACGGAATGAAGATCGATTTCAATATGTCGTGTACGAGCATGAAACACCGGATTCTTGGACATATGAAGTGCCGAGATATTGTCACACAACAAGACAGGAGGAGACAGAGCAAGACCAAGCTCTCGAAAAATATAGGAGAACCATCTCAGCTCGGCCGAAGTTGATGCTAGAGCCCGATACTCTGCTTCACTGCTGGACCGGGCGACTGTAGATTGCTTCTTCGCAGTCCATGTGATCAAGTTAGGACCAATAAACACACATGCGCCGGTTGTGGAACGACGATCATCCGGGGAACCTGCCCAATCGGCATCACAGAATGCCGTAATAGACGTATCTAGGGACCGTTGAAAAGAGATACCGAGATGAAGTGTTCCCTTGAGAAATTGAAAGATTCGCTTAACGGCAACAAGGTGAGAAGTTCGAGGTGAATGCATGAACTGGCATACTTGATTAACTGCGAACGAAAGATCCGGTCTAGTGAGAGTAACATATTGGAGTCCGTCCACCATACTTCGATAAACCGAAATATCATTCAGTGGGTCACCATCTGTTTCCGAGAGATGGAGTCCGGGTGAGAGAGGGGTGGAGGCGGGCTTGCACAGATGCATGTTGAATTTATGTAAGAGGTCTGATGCATAGCGGGTTTGATTCAAAAGTAAATGAGACGGTGTACGGGAGGCCTCTATGCCGAGAAAGAAGCTAAGAGGTCCCAGGCGACGGCTCTCAAACTTTGAACAAATATTAGCAATGACTTGGTCAACCATGGGAGCACTAGAACCTGTAACCAAAATGTCATCTACATAGACCAAGATAACAGTTATAGTACCTTCATGGTGACGGATAAATAGAGAAGAGTCAGAGTGACTGTTGAAAAAGCCCATGGTGAGAAGAAAATCATGAAGACGTGTAAACCACGCGCGGGGGGACTGCTTGAGACCATAAAGAGCTCGATGTAGTCGACAAACATAATCCGGATGTGAAGAATCAAGAAATCCAGGTGGTTGAGACATGTAAACTTCCTCCATGAGAAACCCATTCAGAAAAGCATTTCGAACATCTAGTTGCTCAATTTTCCAGTCTCGTGAGTGAGCTAGAGAGAGAACCGTGCGGATCGTAGCCGGTTTGACAACTGGACTGAATGTTTCCTTGAAATCGACACCCTCTTGCTGAGTATAACTCTATGCTACCAGTCGGGCTTTGTAGCGTTCAATAGACCCGTCAGCCTATCTCTTAACTTTGTAGATCCACTTTCTACCACCAATATTGTGCCTTGGTGGAGGAGGCACCAACGACCATGTTCCGTTTTTCTGTAAAGCCGAAATTTCTTCCTGCATAGCCTGTTGCCAATGGGTAATGGGTGCAGCTTGGCGAAATGTGCGGGGTTCAAAGAAGGAGGATTCGGTCTTAGTGACTTGAAGAGAAAACTGGTGTTTGGGACGGAAAATCCCAGCTTTGGCTCGAGTGATCATTGGATGTGCCCCCCAAGTGTGGTAGTATTGGTTGCAGAAGAAGAGGCTGGAGTATCATGGGTTGCTGTGCTGCTGCGGCTGGACTGATCAAGTAGCTGGTCAGTAGCAGTTGGCCCAGCTTGGATAGGAGTGGATGGTTCGGAGGAAGAGGAGTCTGGATCCAATAAGTGATTGGGCCTAGGAGAGGCAGGGCCAGTTGTGAGGGACGTAGCGGAAACGTGAGTAGAACAAGCAGGCGAAGCCAGCCCAATTTGCAAAGGGGCCAACTCAAGATGGGCCATAGGCGTTGGGCCTGTGCTGGAAGGTGACGGCCCAGAGAATGGCGGCCCAGGAGCTGCAGCTGGAGAATCCCGACTGGGAGGAGATAAGAGGATCGGGCCTTGTGAAGAAATTGGCCCAGTTGATGAATTACTGGCATGTTGGTGGGATGGGCTTACGCCTGGTGTAGCCTGCATACGAGGGAGCTCTTTATTCGTGGGCTCAAAATAACCATTGCCAAGAGACGAAGCTCCAGTTGCAGATTGAATAAGTCCAGAACCTGATTTATCTGTAGAAAACGACTTTGCAATATAGAAAAAATGGTTTTCATCAAATATCACATGTCTGGAAATATAAATTCTACCAGTGAACTGATTTAGACATCGGTATCCTTTTCGCATCATATCATAGCCCAATAAGACACATGGTGTTGATTTGAGCATTAATTTGTGACGGTTGTAGGGTACTAGGTTAGGAAAACATGTACACCCAAAAGTCTTAAGGAACCGATAATCAGGGGACCTGTGCCACAACTTTTCATACGGAGAGATGTAATTAGGTTGTCGCATAGGTAGTCTATTGATAAGGAAGACCGAGGTGGTGAAAGATTCTAGCCAATAACGCTCAGGGACATGAGATTGGCCAAGTAGACATAAACCCATTTCTACAATATGCCTATGTTTTCGTTCAACAACCCCATTTTGTTGGGGAGTGTAGGGACAAGAAGTACGATGACTAATGCCATGCGTGGCTAAGAAAACAGAAAACTGTCGATTGACAAATTCACCCCCTCCATCAGTTTGAATGGTTTTAATAGTATGAATCGCCGAAATCTTACGAGTCAACTGATTTTCAATAAGCACTTTAAAATCAAAAAAAATAGATAGGACATCAGATTTTCGAAATAAACGATAAAGCCACACATATCGAGAAAATTAATCAACAATAGAAAGATAGAATTTATATCCAGACACAGAAGGAACAGAAGAAGGGCCCCAAACATTCAAATGTAACAAGTCTAACGGTTTTGTAGAATTAAATGAACGTAACTGAAAAGGAAGATTACAAGACTTGCCTAAAGGGAAAATATGACACATGTCCCTAGAATTAATCGGACCGCTAATCGGAATCCGAGTTTTATTAACTAACTGCTGAAAGACATGAGAAGAGGGGTGTCCCAATCGGGCATGCCATGTATGAGAAGATGCACGTTCCCCAATTTAAGCCAGAGAATTTAAACGCGATCTTGGGACAAATGACAATGTATAGAGATCGCCTGCATTACTGCCAGAAAGAATGATCCTCTTGGTACGATTGTCCTTCACACAAAATCTAAAAGCAGTTAGCTCACAGAAACAATCGTTGTCTAAGCAGAATTTTCTAATGGAAAGTAACGATCGACTAATCTTAGGAACATGAAAAACCGTATTCATGACAAAGTTGTGATTTTGGGAAGAAAATTTAGTAGATCCAATGTTAACAATAGGAATAGATGAACCATTGGCAACTTTAATAGAATCGTTACCTGAATACGGAGAGTATTGTGTTGGGTTTCTATCAAACATGCGCAGCGGAATATAGCAATTTAAAATTTTAAGAAACCCAAAGCCATGGATCCGTTCATATGATTAAATCAAATACAACAAGATGAATAGAGGAATAACTAACCCTTGATGGCTATGAAATTTTTCTCTTCGGTCTTGGTGGAGATCTTGAAGCTTTACCACGAACAAATCACGAACTTTGTAAGATGATAAAATTCACCCTCTAGCGGTATCCACACTTCGAACGAATATCAAAGGAGCTTCTTTGATCTTGGTTGCTAGACCAAATTGTGAAACACTTTTTCACAATCAAAAGAACTATATGGAATTTATTTTGTGTATTATTTTGTTCCTCAACCAAGAGTGTCTTGGAACAAAATAAACCCTCTCTCAAACTCTTTGAGACTCACAAAATTAATTGTTATGAATGCTGGCCGAACTTGGTCTTTTATACACAAGTATGACCTATTCCAAATAGGAAACTTGTGTCAAAATCCGTCCAAAATTCGTTTCCTAATCAAATTAGGAATCTGCCACCCGACAGTACTGTGCGGCCGCCCAAAACCCTTTGTGCGGTCGCACAACTATCTGAAACAAAACTGGTACAAAATTTGGCTAAGTGTGCGGCCGCCCAGTCAAGAATGTGCGGTCGCCCACTTCCCAGAAAGTCCAGAATTTCCAAAATTCCAATGTAGTCCTTTTTAAAGATTCGTTCTATTGTGTGTGACCCTCTAGGATTATACTAAGTTGGCAATGAGCTCAAACATGATCCCATAAGATATGATTAGGTTCTAGCAAACCGTCATACCTACCCAAATAGTATAACTAGATACAAGTTCGCATTCCTTTAGAATATGTCACAATCCCTTTGTCCACGATGTCATTGAACACAAGTCATGGTCAAACAGTCAACTTGTTTTGTTCAATACTTTCTCGATTCCGAATATGTTGATAATCCAAATGACATTGATCCAATCAATTCATTTGAGTCCGGCCGAACATTTCATCAACATCATTCCTACGAGAGGCCCAAGTTTGACATCTCTCCGAGGAGGGACAAATCCATTTAGCTTATCATTCTTCCCTACGTGAATCCGATTATGCCAATCATACCCTTTATAACTTCCCGGTTAAAGGTAGCGTGTGAATATGTCAAACATAATGTTCATCAAGTGGAAGACTATAATAACTTCATGTCTAAGGATTCAAATGACATAACTAATATGAGATATATGTATGACAGAGACCATGACATAAATCTCATAAAGCGGGTCATGTCCAGTACCTTGTTCTAAACAAGTACCCATAAATCTAACATGATCATCTCATGATCATTTAGCCTTTATACTAGTGCTTAACAAGTACTAGGGACGGAGATTATTATAAGTAAACATGAACAATAATAATAATCAAAACATCTCTTTATTGATATGAAATAAATGATAACAATTACAACGTTTATTAAACGTGCCTAGGGCACCACTACCAACAATCTCCCACTTGCCCTAGGCCCAATCTCCCATGTATCTAATACCCATGGACCTAACATGACCATCATGTTTAGCTTGTGGAAGTCCCTTTGTTAGCGGGTCCGCAACATTGTCATCAGTAGGTACTCTGCATATATTTACGTCTCCTCTATCAACGATCTCTCGAATGATATGAAAACGCCTAAGTATGTGTTTGGATTTCTGATGTGCTCTTGGTTCCTTTGCTTGGGCAATAGCACCATTATTATCACAATAAAGGTCTATTGGATTAGCAATACTAGGAACCACTTCAAGTTCAGTTATGAACTTCTTAATCCAAACAGCTTCCTTTGCAGCATTCGATGCAGCAATATACTCAGCTTCTGTTGTAGAATCAGCGGTTGTACTTTGCTTGGAACTCTTCCAGCTTACAGCTCCACCATTTAACATAAACACAAAACCCGATTGCGATCGGCTATCATCTTTGTCGGTTTGGAAGCTTGCATCCGTGTAAGCATTTACAACGAGATCATCTTCCATTCCTCCATAGACCAAAAACGAGTCTTTAGTTCTTCTCAAGTACTTAAGAATCGCTTTTACAGCTATCCAGTGATTTTCGCCAGGGTCGGATTGGTATCTACTTGTCATGCTCAAAGCATAAGATACATCCGGCCTAGTACAAATCATGGCATACATGATGGACCCAATTGCCGAAGCATATGGAACATCATTCATTTTCTCACGCTCATCTTTTGTCTTAGGACATTGAGTCTTGCTTAGAGAAACTCCATGTAACACGGGCAAGGTGCCTCTCTTAGAATTTTCCATACGGAATCTTCTAATGACCTTGTCAATGTATGTACTTTGGCTTAAACCAAGTAGCCTCCTTGATCTATCTCTATAGATCTTAATGCCAAGAATATATGCGGCTTCACCCATATCTTTCATTGCGAAGCACTTTCCTAACCAAGTCTTCACAGACTGAAGTGTAGGAATGTCGTTTCCAATGAGTAATATGTCATCCACGTATAAAATAAGGAATAGCACTATGCTCCCACTAATCTTCTTGTATACACAAGGCTCATCTTCGTTCTTGATGAAACCAAACTCTTTGACCGATTCATCAAAACGGAGATTCCAACTCCTAGAAGCTTGCTTCAATCCATAGATGGATCTCTGCAATTTGCATACCTTAGAATCTTGTTCAAAACCTTCTGGTTGTGTCATATACACATCCTCTTGGAGTTTTCCATTCAGGAAAGTGATTTTGACGTCCATCTGCCATATTTCATAGTCATGATATGCGGCAATGGCAAGCAAAATTCTTATAGACTTGATCATTGCTACGGGTGAAAAGGTCTCATCATAGTCAATACCATGAACTTGCCTATAACCCTTCGCTACAAGCCTAGCTTTGTAAGTATGCACCTTCCCATCCATGTCAGTCTTCTTCTTGAAGACCCATTTGCATCCTATGGTTTTTACACCTTCGGGCGCATCAATCAAATTCCAAACTTGATTGTCTTGCATGGATTGCAATTCGGATTCCATGGCTCCAAGCCACTTGTCAGAATCAGGAGAAGACATCGCCTCTTGGTAGGTTGACGGTTCATCATTCTCAATGATTTCTACCTCATTACTATCCGTTACGAGAAATCCATATCTCTCGGGCTCGGATCGTAACCTACTAGATCTGCGAGTTGCTTGTGTACTTTGAACAGGTTCCACAACTCCTTGTGGTTCTTGTTCTTGTTCCACTATTGGTTCAATGTTATTTTCTGGGTCTCGAATTTCTTCAAGATTTATTTTACTCCCACTGATTTCTTTGGAGAGAAACTGTTCCTCTAGAAAGACACCAGTTCGGGCAACAAACACTTTGTTGTCCTTTCGGTTGTAAAAGTAATATCCTTTAGTTTCCTTAGGATATCCCACGAAAATACATTTATCAGATTTGTGTGCTAGTTTGTCGGAGATAAGTCTCTTGACATAAACTTCGCAACCCCAAATCCTCATGAAAGACAAACTAGGTTTCTTTCCACTCCACATCTCATATGGAGTCTTTGGAACCGATTTAGTTGGAACTTGATTTAGTGTGAAAGCAGCGGTTTCTAGGGCGTAACCCCAAAAGGATATTGGAAGATCAACTTGACTCATCATTGATCGAACCATGTCTAACAAAGTCCGATTCCTCCTCTCGGACACACCATTCCATTGTGGTGTTCCGGGTGGAGTCAATTGTGAAACTATTCCACAATTCTTTAGATGATCATCAAATTCTTGACTTAAGTACTCACCACCACGATCTGATCGAAGTGCCTTTATACTTTTGCCAAGTTGTTTTTCTACTTCATTTTGAAATATTCTAAATATCTCAAATGCTTCACTTTTATGTTTCATTAGGTAAACATACCCAAATCTACTATAATCATCAGTGAAGGTTATGAAGTATTGAAATCCTCCCCTAGCATTGCTACTTAATGGTCCGCATACATCGGAATGTATCAACCCCAATAAGTCGCTTGCCCTTTCACCCAACTTGGTAAAAGGTGTCTTAGTCATTTTTCCAAGAAGACACGACTCACAAGTATCATATGACTCTAAGTCACATGAACCCAAAAGTCCGTCCCCATGGAGTTTTGAGATACGCTTCTCATTAATATGACCAAGACGGCAATGCCACAAATAAGTATGATTTACATCATTAGGTTTAGATTTCTTATTTACATGATAGACATTATTTTCATTCTTGACATCCAAGATATAAAGGCCATTAAATGAATTAGCAATACCATAAAGCACATCATTTAAATAAATAGAAAATTTCTTATTCTCAATAAGAAACTTAAAACCTTCATTATCCAAACAAGAAATTGAAATAATATTTCTGCTTAAATCCGGAACATAATAACAATTGTTCAAAACAAGAATTAATCCGGAAGGTAAAGTGACTTCATAAGTCCCTACGGCTAATGCAGCAACTCTTGCTCCATTCCCCACGCGTAGATCTACTTCACCTTCTTTAAGCAGTCTCCTATTCTTTAATCCCTGCACATTTAGACAAATGTGAGAACCACATCCGGTATCCAATACCCAAGAATCAGTGGTAGAAAGGAGAATATCTATCATATAGATACCTGAAGTCGACGCAGCCTTGCTGCTCTTCTTCTTCTTTTGCTCTTCCAAGAAAGCCTTGCAATTACGTTTCCAATGACCAATTTCTTGACAATGGAAACAGATTGCATCCTTTTGTGAATCGGGTTTTGCCTCAGAAGCCTTGGCAACCTTTGCCTTGCTTATCTTAGGTTTGACAACTTTTGCCTTACCCTTTCCTTTGGCACTAGCCTTCTTCCCATCATGAACCAAGAGCACGGGAGAACCTTTCTCCACAATTTTCATCTCTGCAGTTTTAAGCATCCCATGCAACTCAGAGAGATTCTTATCCATTCCATGCATGTTATAATTCATCACAAACTGATTATAACTTTTAGGCAATGAATTAAGAATGAGATCCGTGGCTAGCTCCAATGGGATTGGATAGCCAAGTTTCTCAAGGTGCTCTACATAACCTTTCATTTTAAGAAAGTGAGGACTCACTTGTTGCCCTTCATTCATTTTACTAGTAGTGAATGCAACAATGGTCTTGTACCTCTCTTGCCTAGCTTGCTCTTGAAACATGGTTCTCAACTCCACGCCTATCTCATAGGCTTCCAAATGTTCCAAACTTTGTTGGAGTTTTGAACACATAGCAGCAAGTATGAGACAACTTACATCTCTAGAATCATTACGATGTTTCTTGTAATTGTCTTTTTCTACCCTAGGGGCAGTAGGCGGTGGTTCAGCAGGAAGAGGCCCATCGAGAATGTACAACTTATCTTCTTGCCTAAGAACGATTCTTATGCTACGGATCCAATCCATAAAGTTAGTACCATTCTCTTCGAGCTTATCCTTCTCAAGGATCGATCGCAACGACATTGATTGAGTGTTATTAGTCATTATCTACAAATATGCAAAAATTTCCAAAATTTAATAAGTACCGATTTTCATTAAAGAGATAAATAATGTATTTTAAACAAAATACTCCCACTAAATTATATAACCTTCATATACATCCAATGTATAATATAATTTAAATGGGTTAAGATCCAACTTTAATTTAATTTCAAGTCCGCTAAGGCGGATTACACAAAATCAAATTAATTAGGTAGACAACTCTTGTCAATCATATCTCATATGACTCTTAGTTCCTTTTATGAGATTCTTTAAGAAATCCAATTTCAAAAAGCATGTTAAACCTCATCTTTGTCTAGGCCCAAAACTGTTTTGACGCCCAATTAAGTCTAACCATTTTAAACGCATAGTTAATGTGTCCCGCTAGGGCGTGCCCACACTATCTATCTTGCTCATACATAAACAAATTTAATGCATCTCGCTAGGGCGAATCTACATTAAAATCACTCATGTAATATCAAGTGTTTTAATCATGGCATGGCAATAAAAGACTTAAAACTTTCTTTGAAGGTTCATCACATATAGCATATAACACATTTATGAGCACATAATATAAACATGTTACACATCAAGTTTAGCCACTAAATTAATCTCCATTAATTTAAGCATGATATTTATGTGTCATTAGTTTCTCTATAATTATGAGGATGAGACTATTTCAACTTTGGTCATTATCTCCAAATCAAGACAACAAGAAGTGCGGTCGAACTAAGCCATTAGGCAACCACAATCCCGCACTAATTCAAGAAACCAAGAAAGTAGTCCATGTGGCCGAAACTAAGCAATAGATGGTCTCGATGAACGTAGGCCAATTGCATTCACAATTCCACATGGATCTCCAATCATTGAATCAAGAACCTTTGTTTCTCAATTTTAGCAATTATGAACTCTTCATAATTCTAACTTCGTTTTATCTTTGAAACTTTGATTGCGATCAATTTTGGGAAACACAATCTCGATGAACGCAGATTAGCCATCCAAAACTTGAACCAGTCTAGGAATCACAAGACTAAAACAAATAGGAAAATCAAACCCCAAAATCCACACACAAACCAACTACCCAAAACCCATTCCAGATCAGCAAGTCTGGACTGGTTCTGTTACTGGTTCTGTTGAATCTTTCGAAAAATTCCAGATTCTGGTTTTCAACCAAAATCAGACCTTCTGATCACCTTGTACGGCCGCCCAAAATTTCTTGTGCGGTCGCCCAAAACTGTGCGGCCGCCCAAGGCGTTTTGTGCGGTCGCCCAGTGCCATCAGAATGTGCAGAATTTTTAAGTTCGAAAATTTTGTCTCAAAATCGTTTTTCCCCGATTATTAAAACTTTGATCCAATCAAAAATTAATAATCAACAATTCTGAATCCACCATAATTTATTTATTGCGATTGAATCGTGCGATTAAAGTTGCAAAACAATAAACCACATAAAATCACATAACACATAAACAACATATATTCCAATATTCAAATCATGCAAGGCACATAAACAATTTATATACACATAACATGATTCAAGTATTGAATTAATCAACATGAACGGAGCTCTGATACCACTGTTGAGTTTCTATCAAACATGCGCAGCGGAATATAGCAATTTAAAATTTTAAGAAACCCAAAGCCATGGATCCGTTCATATGATTAAATCAAATACAACAAGATGAATAGAGGAATAACTAACCCTTGATGGCTATGAAATTTTTCTCTTCGGTCTTGGTGGAGATCTTGAAGCTTTACCACGAACAAATCACGAACTTTGTAAGATGATAAAATTCACCCTCTAGCGGTATCCACACTTCGAACGAATATCAAAGGAGCTTCTTTGATCTTGGTTGCTAGACCAAATTGTGAAACACTTTTTCACAATCAAAAGAACTATATGGAATTTATTTTGTGTATTATTTTGTTCCTCAACCAAGAGTGTCTTGGAACAAAATAAACCCTCTCTCAAACTCTTTGAGACTCACAAAATTAATCGTTATGAATGCTGGCCGAACTTGGTCTTTTATACACAAGTATGACCTATTTCAAATAGGAAACTTGTGTCAAAATCCATCCAAAATTCGTTTCCTAATCAAATTAGGAATCTGCCACCCGACAGTACTGTGCGGCCGCCCAAAACCCTTTGTGCGGTCGCACAACTATCTGAAACAAAACTGGTACAAAATTTGGCTAAGTGTGCGGCCGCCCAGTCAAGAATGTGCGGTCGCCCACTTCCCAGAAAGTCCAGAATTTCCAAAATTCCAATGTAGTCCTTTTTAAAGATTCGTTCTATTGTGTGTGACCCTCTAGGATTATACTAAGTTGGCAATGAGCTCAAACATGATCCCATAAGATATGATTAGGTTCTAGCAAACCGTCATACCTACCCAAATAGTATAACTAGATACAAGTTCGCATTCCTTTAGAATATGTCACAATCCCTTTGTCCACGATGTCATTGAACACAAGTCATGGTCAAACAGTCAACTTGTTTTGTTCAATACTTTCTCGATTCCGAATATGTTGATAATCCAAATGACATTGATCCAATCAATTCATTTGAGTCCGGCCGAACATTTCATCAACATCATTCCTACGAGAGGCCCAAGTTTGACATCTCTCCGAGGAGGGACAAATCCATTTAGCTTATCATTCTTCCCTACGTGAATCCGATTATGCCAATCATACCCTTTATAACTTCCCGGTTAAAGGTAGCGTTTGAATATGTCAAACATAATGTTCATCAAGTGGAAGACTATAATAACTTCATGTCTAAGGATTCAAATGACATAACTAATATGAGATATATGTATGACAGAGACCATGACATAAATCTCATAAAGCGGGTCATGTCCAGTACCTTGTTCTAAACAAGTACCCATAAATCTAACATGATCATCTCATGATCATTTAGCCTTTATACTAGTGCTTAACAAGTACTAGGGACGGAGATTATTATAAGTAAACATGAACAATAATAATAATCAAAACATCTCTTTATTGATATGAAATAAATGATAACAATTACAACGTTTATTAAACGTGCCTAGGGCACCACTACCAACATATTGCTGCAGAACACCCGAATTAGGTGTCATGTGATCAGTCGCTCCAGAATCAAGAACAAACGAGACGGGAGCCATAGGTGACAGTCCATTGTAGTGAGCCATGCCATTGTTAGGGTAATATTGGGCATTGTAGGCATAATTACCCCTCTGATAGCAAGTCATGGCATCATGGCCGTTCTTTTTGCAAATCTGACAATTGACAACATTAGGATCTGGGCTCAAGAAGGGGTTTGGCGGTGTATAGGGCACAAGAGTGGTGGAGTGATTTGGTCGAGTTGGTTGACTTGGCGGCGGGAAAGGAAGGGGAAGTAGGCCACGGCCATTGTGTTTCCCACGATTTTTGTTGTTTTTGCCCTCCTGTTTTGATTTGGGAAAAAGAAGAAACCCCCATAGTTATTGGTATTGGAAGGGCGAAACCCACCTTGAGCAAAATTTGGAGGACCGGGTGGGTTGGGATTGGAAGTAGCAGGCTTAGGTTTTTACGGTTCCTTAGATGCGGCAAGTGCACTCAGGTTGGTAAGGGTACGATTGGAAATTTTTTGTTGAAGGGCTTCTTCCTGAAGAAGAAGATCTTTCAGATCTTTGATGGTGGTATCGCCTTTGGAATTTTGGGTGGTGATAAATTCTTTGTAGGTGTGACCAAAGCCGCCTAAGATTCTGCTACGAAGGGTTTGAGACGAGATTGCCTCTCCGGCACGAGTGAGAGAGTGAGCAAGGGTTTTGGCTTTAAGGACATAAGCCTGAATTGTCATGCCCGGAGAAAGAGTAAGGTCATGGAGCTCGTCTTGAAGCTTTTGAATGTGGATAGACGAAGCAACACCAAATTCCTTAGAGAGAAGGTCCCACGCTTCAGGGGCAGTGGTGCAAGGATTGACGTGGGGTTGGACCTCGGATGTAACCGTGGCTTTAATCCACCCAAGGACGAAGCGAGAAATGGGAACAAAGGCATCATAGGCAGGATTTGGTGCCTCTGTTTTATCTTCGGAAGTAAGGCTACGGGAGGGAGGGGTTTTATCTGTGAGAATGTGAGTGAGGGTATGGATTTCCAGCATAGACATGAACAGAGAGGACCAATTCTGGTAGTTCTCATTAGATAAACGGCAGTGTCCCATGTACGACTGCACGTTAAAGAGAATGGGTAGGCCATGTTTGTTTTGGTAAGAGGAAGAACTTTGCCCGGGATCGGTAGTAACCATGGTGGTTTGTTGAAGAAAAAAAAAATCACCTATGGCTATTTGAATGCTCTTGATACCATGACGAAACTAATCACCTGCATGAACGTTAGAAAATAAAAGACAAGAGAGAAGAAAGAAAGAAGGGAGAGACGCATAGGGAGAATAATGCTGGAAGACTCACATAATTGTGAAGTCCCAATCTTTTTCTATTTATGAATGAATTACCATCACTATTCTAGGGAGGATATTCAATACAATCAATCTATGTTTATCATTAGCAACTAATTACAAAGATAATATACTAGGAGATATGGAAGAATATACAGAAGATATGCTAGGATAGTTTCCTTCTTGAGGAAGAAGTCTCGTCCGTCCCGTCCATGACTTGTGGAATGGTACTATTGCTTTCAGTTCTTAGTTTGACTTTACGCGCTTATTAAGAAACCAAGGCAAATTTGAGTCAACAATAATAGTGTGTGTAGGATATAATTGTCTATTCAAAAAGCAAGTGGGTCAAAAGTAGATGGGTGAGTGATGGTTTTTTTTGTAATATATGAACTTTATGAGGACAAGATTGTCCAAAACACTATTCATACTTTACCATTTAAAGAACAAAGCAACTTAGAACCTTAAACTGTGACATACCAAAAAAGAAAGTAAGAACCTTAAACTTGGATGGAGGGAATACTAACTATAACTACGTGTAACACTAACTATAAAAATGTCTTTATCTTTATATTGAAATGTAATAGTGTTTTTGCAGAATAAAAGAACTAGAGTATGTAGACACCCTGATCTCGCACCCCTAAAACCTCCCCTTAATCGGTCTAAAGCACGGTAATCGACCTAAAACCCTCAGATTTGGCCGTACGGACTACCGTACGCCTTATCGGTGTATCAGATGCAAAAAACGAGTCCGGATTCATGACCAGGGCTCAAAACCGAGTAAAAAGGTCAATCCTCGAAAATTCGCGTGCCGGGACCCCTCGCCGGGTCCCGCACTGCTTTAAAAGCCTTTTACCCGTCATCTTATGCATTTAAAATATTATCTATGTTTTTCCTTGCTTTCTAACATTTTGTAGGTACACCGGCTCGACCAGAAAAATATACCGAACAACTTTCCTGTTGGGCCCGCGGGCAACCGGGACATCAGAGCGCGCACAACGGAGCCATTGCGGAGTGGAAAGTCGGAGCTGGAACAAACGTGCACCAAGACATGCCTGGACCAGCCACGAGGTGCCACATGGCACTCCATGATTGTCCAAGAGAATTAATTTAAAATAAAAAATTGGGCACCAAGTCGGGGTGCACGGCCGTGCGCCTTAAGCTGCACGGCCGTGCAGCCCTGTTTCCAGCTTTTTGTTTTTTCAACCTTTCATCATTTCTTGCCATCTTTTTCTTCCTCTTCCTCTTCACTCCTCCTCCATCCACCACTCCTTTTCCTACCCCTAAACCAGCCCCTACAACCCTACAAACTTGCTCCCCAATTCTCTCCTCCCTCCTCTCTCTAATGACCTCCCAAATTGCCTCCCATTCTTCACAATTCATCACACAACAATTCTCACAACTCTTGCTCTTTTCTATCCATCCCTCTCTCTCTATTCTCAGCCCCTAAACACTCTCTCCACCTTCATAACCCCAACAATTGGTCACCATAAGCCCACCACAAAACCACCAAACAACCACCATACAACCACCACAAAACACCACCAAAACACAACTCAACTCAAGCATTTCAAGCATCCAAACTCTCAAACAACTCAAACAAACAAAAAAGCCTTCCCTTGGAAGCAAAGGAAGCACAACATCCCCCCTAATCTAGGTAAGTTTTCTTTCTTGTAAGCATTAGATTTGATAATATGTAAGTTGTATGAGTTGTTGGGGATCTAGTCAACTAATGACTAGATTCCCCTTATTATCTATGTAATCCATGATTTTAATTTGTAAATAAACATGTTCTATGTATTATAAATGTTCAAGCTCCTTTCCTAGCATGTATATATATGTGTTAAATTCATTTTGGTGTTGATTTCATGGTTTAAATCCTAAATCCCAGCAAGATATGATTCATGAACTCAGCATGTGTACAATCTGTCCTCCTCTCCTTCTTTCATGTTTATTCTCATTTTTATTTATGTTTGTCCATAAATAGATACATTATAATGTTAATAACATGTTAATAAATAAGTTACCTAAGTCCCATGGGTTTGCTCTGAGTTTATGCCATGTTTTGATCTTCATCTTCATGCCATGTCTAATCTGTCCAGCATATCCTGTTTCAACCAAGCTTTTTGATGAGCTTTTTACTCTATCATATATTCGTTTATAGATTTAGATTAAAACATCAAAGTTGTTCATTATATATTTAATATGATCTATGCCAAGTTTAGTGGTCTCATTCCATATCTAGGTCATGTTTTGGTAGGTATTTTCGTAGCTCAAATCTGCAGCCTTGCTTGCTGCACTTTTGGCTAACCTGGGTTCTTAAGTCTAAAACCCTACCAAAACTCGATTTTCAAGTCAAAGTAAAAACATGAAATTTGTTCTAAACAAACTAATAAATATGTTAATGTATTTGAAATGATTTTATGACCTGAGTAAAGTCTTCTTTTCATTTTCCAAATCAAGTGTTTGCTACCAGAAATGATATTTCCAGATTCTGACATATAAATGTCCGAATACTTTTGAAGCATCAAAACTTGTTTTCTGGCTTTGAAAGTTGGCATACATCATTTTTGATACGTGATATTAAACTTTCATGTTTTATGATTTTCCAGATTCATAAGTTATCATAGTGTAAATTTCTCATCAAAGTCTGGTCTGCTATCCTTTGCTGTTTTGGGCTGTTTTTGCATTGATGTTCTTGGCATGATCTAAGCATGAAATACTAATCCATAAATCAAATAAAAATTCATACATGTGATCCAACATCTTGGGAATGAACCCCAAGTTTTAGATCTGGTTTTGGATAGGTATTTCACAGGTACAATCCACGGCGATTCACAGCAACGATGAGCTTGGGGATCGATCTTGCACGTGGACATTCTTTCATGGGATTTATCCCATCTTTTTCATATTTGTATTATTTGTACATATTCCCCTCTCCCCATTATTTTTTCTTACTTGTCTAATTGATTCAAACCATTTTCCAAAACCGATCGGGAATCCACTCAAACCGATCCCCGGTTGTGATCAAATGAATCGACCTAGACTAGGAAGACTCCTTTGTACATAAACACACATTTTTCTCAATGTTAGGGCATAATAAGGCATTTTCAAAAGGCATTAAAACGAAGCGTAGGCGGAAGCATGCTAGAGACCAAAAGGGTGAGCGGAGTGCTGCTAATCACCTTCTCCTCTCGTAACTTAGCCCCCGAACCCACTTCTCTAAACAAAAAGGTTTTATCTCTATTTTCCTTTAATAAAATGAGGTGGCGACTCTCTGATTTTCAAAACCAAAGGAGGGTAACCATTGTGTGAGAACCGAGCGGATTAAAGCCGCATTCGCACGAGGCAAACTAGTCGCTCTTACACGAACGACCGGTTAGGTTCGCGCGCGGGCTCTCACAGTTGCGACTCTGCTGGGGATGTTTTCAAAAGTGGGCTAAACTCAAATTGCATGCTTCCGCCATTATTTGCCTTTTGCCTTGTACATATACATATGCCTTAACGTTTGCTCGTTTTGTAGGTACATTCTATTTTCCCTTTATTCTTTGTGTGAATAAAATCAAAAACAAAAACTTAAGAAATGTGCTTTTTCTTTCTTTCAAAAATCTCTTTTTTCCTCAAAAATAGACACCTCACACATAAATCACATTGCGAACTTATATCGTCTCCTGTTACCGTACAAACCCTTAGGGACTTGAAGCCCGAGGATGATGGGGACCTCTTGTTCCCCTGAATTGATATCCGCGGTTGCCTTTCCCGACTCGATGCTGCGTCTCACTGCCGTGGTTAAGAGGGTAGTCCCCCATCCAACTAGCCGTATCAAAAGCCACGCCTGTGATCGTTTTCGAAAACTTACACGTCCTTGACTTTTAGCCGGTTCTTGTTCGAGTCAATTTCCAGTCAATCCTATTTCACTCCCAAACAAAAAAAATGTATACAATGCAATTTCAAAAAAAAAAAGATATTTAAAATGGGATGTCGAGGATTGACTCGAAATTGTCGAATACTCACACATAGACCGTAACGAGAATGGTGGATCCCCGAAAGGGTATAGGATCTTTGCTAGAGGCTTATGACGGCTATAGGTACAGGTGCAAAACATTGGTCCTATACTCGCGAGAAGGAATACACTATTCCAGGAATTAAATCAAGACAAGGTGTCAAAACTAAGCGTTGTGCTTGTCCGGCTTTATAGGGTTTCGTGCTTTGCTTGCTTTTCAATCTTTCAAATAAAATCATTTTTTCATTCTTCAAATAATCATTCTTTCGTACATAAAAAATTCCGTCCCATAAAAACTAAAGCATTCTTTCCTTTAACCAATTTTGTAGAGGGAGAATCTCATTCGTTCTATAGCGTAGTATTCAAGGTCCGTTCCGGGCATCTTTTTGATCAAGGTCTACTCCGATTCTCTCAATCAGCAATGGCAAACAAAGGATAGACAACAGAAAATGTGACTAGGGGCTCGCCGAACTTCGAGCCGGGATATGCAAGGCTTCAAGTCCGACGATGGTATCCTAGGGGCTCCTCGACCCCCGAGGAAAATGTTCCCCTTTTGCTACAATGACCGCAGTCTGCCAATGAGGATTTGTGACACTCTGTGCGAATGAAAGTTCAACGACCCGATGGGATAGTTTTCTTTTGCTGTGAATAGGGCACACCGCCCAACTCCAATCCCTTTTGCTTTCGGGCCCGTCTTAAAGTGTGCTCACACTTCTTTTGTCTTCCAAGTCAAATTTGCGTGTCAATCCTTTTGTACTACTTTTAATTTCTCGTTTGTCTTATTAATAAAATTTTTCAGTCAATGAATTCGCCTTATAATCAAGTGCTTCTTAATCGCGCATCTTTTTAAAATCACTTTATTATGAGCAAAATATAAAAACGGACTAATCTTAGACTGCGACTAATTGAGTTGAGAACTAAGTCCGCGAAGGCGATTGAAGAAGTCAACAAAGGCGATCAATGGAGTCGACCAGTACGATCAATCAATCAAGACTCCGAAAGACAACTCGACGCAGATTTGAGGCGGCTAGTCAAAGGCCGAAGACCGAATTTTTTTCTTTCCTGCAATTGCACACTTTTCTCTAAATAAATGTGTACATTGCAAAATTTTATTTTCCCTTCTTCTTCTCCTCTTTCTCTAAAAAAAAATAAAAAAAAATCGCTCGCTGAAGTTGAAAACCCGAGAGGGCGGCTTCAGGCAAAAAAGGAGGCGCGAAAAAAAAAAAAAAAAAACCGAAAAAAAAGCGCAAAAGAGTGGCCCGCTGAAGTCGAAAACCCGAAAGGGAGGCTTTAAGCAAAAGAATGGGTGCGCAAAAAAAAAAAAACTCTATTTTGCTTTATTCTTGTACATTATTTCATTCTTTGTACATATCATATACATCTTACAATTATTTTCAACCCCCTTTGAGCGAGCACCATCAACGACAACAATTGGTGACTCATGCTCCTAACCGGCCTCTTACACTGAGAGGTTAAAAACCCTTACCCCAGAAATTTCGAGAGTTATACATTTTCCCTTAACAAACCAACCTCTCAATTTTAGAGGTTAGAGACCAAAAGTCAGACAGCCTTCAGAGACTACAACGACAATGACATCGACGACAATGAGGACCTCTCACCCACAAGGTCAAAAGGCGGAGCTATGACAATTTTAAAATGGTGTTCTCGTCTCGAGCCGTCGCGGTCTAATTTAAGTCCAAATGAATTATTGCTTTTCTAAAGTCGAAATTAATTTGATTGCGAAAATCCATTTGATTTTGAAGTACTTGACCATTAACGTGAATTCTAATCTTGAGTCATTGACTTCAAATTGTGAGCAATTTCCTCGAGTCTAGGGGCTTTCCCCTACCCTCGTCCTTCCGTCAATTTATTCTGTGCAAACACAATGTCGAAGATCTTACGAGAATTTCTTTTGCCTTCCCAAAATACTGGCCTCGTGCCTTCCCCCGCCAATTCCTGAATCTATCACAGCAAGAGAGACAAACAAGTGAAAGTCTCTAAAGTGCACAACCTCTAATAAGCGGATACTCTCAAACGAAAAGACCTAATCTGGGGCTTTATACCATCAGTTTGGGGCTTTATTTCGAAGGAAAGGGTCGAACTCATAACAGTCAAGCATGGTTTGTTCGGGTTAACAAATGTGTTTATCCAAAATAATGCCAGGTTTGGGACAACTTCTCAAAGCAGTTCGGTCCCCATCAAATGAACATTGATTGCGAAGCTTACTTCCCGGTAACTCTGGGGCTTCTTTGAAATCCCGACGGTGAAATGATAAACTCTGTGAAGATTCTCGAGAACAGTTAAGTCCTCCACACGTAGGACGTCAGAACAATTTACCAGTCAAAAACTCGAGATCCGCTCCGAGGTCACATTAAAGGGTCCTACATCTGACTACATGGATATGCATCAAGTGATAGGGAAAACTCCTTAAGGCAGTTTGGTCCCCAACAAAGCAACATCAATCTTGAATGCAACCTTTGGGTTACACATTTGGTCTCCTCGATCTCCCATGGTCAAGGTTCTTGCTCCTGAATCATGTGAATAAGCATTGAATGGATAGGACCGCTCTTCTAAACAGTTGAGTCCTTTGCAGTAACGCATTGAAATATTGGGGCTTCGACGGCCAACATCCAAAGACTTACCATCAAAGTGTACTGGGGCTTCCGCTGCCGACATCTGAATCCTTGTCACGAAAACATACTGGGGCTTCCGCGATCAAAAACTGGGCTGATCCGAATGTTATGTCCCGAGAGACATCGTTGAGTAGACTTGACCAAAATGGTGTCGGGAATTGACCTTTCGAGTACTTGCGCTAGGCTTCCAACCTCGCTTCACTATACACTTACCTTGACTCTCGTTTCTTGTACAAATCTCTCAAAAAAATAAATATATAATTTCCTTCATTCCTGATTCTCCCTCTTTGCATACATACTTTTCTTTCATCTTTTTTTCAAACTAAAGATTGAAACGCGAGCATTGCACATCGTGTCTAAAAAAAAATAAAAAAAAATCATCGTCATCTAAAGATCATCATAATCAAAGCTATCCGAAGAAAGAGAATGCGTTCTTAATCTTTCAAATCTCTAAATCTTGAATTCTCCTATTGCACGTGTATGACACTTTCAAACACATAAATATCACGATATATCAGTATGCTTGTGAAAATCTTATGCAGGTACTCAACTCCAAAGTCACGCTACATCCAAATCAGATCCTCTCCAACAAACACTTTCTCGAATCAGACTGAGTTTTTTTCGAGTTTTTCACAAAAACTCAAACTACGAAGGTCTGATTCCCAAAAGGGATACGTAGGCAGCCTGTCACCCCAGGTGCGACCATACTCTCATCGAAACGCTGAAAAGGGAAAGCCTGTCACCTCAGGACCACACACTCATCGAGACGATGCAATGGAGAGCCCCTTATAGGCGCGACCGCACATACCTAAAGATGCCCCAAAAGGCAGCCCCCACTATGAAAGATCAACATATGGGAAGAACTCGAGATGGCCCCGCACAACCAATGGTGTCTTGCAAAACAAGAATCAAAAATCTTATCACACAACAGCTACAAGGCCCCTGGATTCGCCCACAGCAACAACTTGCAGCGTATCCTTTATCTATCAAATATAAATGTGTGTTGAATTTTTCGATTATCTTATTCTTGCCATGCCATCATATCATGCCCCATGCAGTGCTGCAGCCCCCATTCCCTGGCATGTTATTTTCCACGCTCCTATGCTCATCATGCTATATCTCTTTGCTGTCTTTACTTGCATTTAAACTTCTAGGATTGAGAAAATTTAGGTCTCGCCTTCCTCAAAACTTTAGCAAATCTTCTAGGCTTGAGAAAATTTAGAACTCGCCTTCCTTAAAATTTTGTTCACCCTTAGGCTCGAGAAATTTTAGAACTCGCCTTCCTCTTTCTCAAATCATCTTTTCAGGCTCGAGACACCGATTAGTTCTCACCCTCAAAAAAATTGGTTACCCTCCGGTCATTTTTGGATTTATTCGAATCTGACCCTCAAAAAATTTGGTTACCCCTCCGGTCATTTTTGGATTTATTCGAAATTGACCCTCAAAAAATTTGGTTACCCCTCCGGTCTTTTTTGGATTTATTCGAAATCGACCCTAAAAAAATTTGGTTACCCCTCCGGTCTTTTTTGGATTTATTCGAAATCAACCCTCAAAAATTTTTTGGTTACCCCTCCGTCTTTTTTGGATTTATTCGAAATCGACCCTCAAAAATTTTGGTTACCCCTTCGGTCATTTTTGGATTTATTCGAACTGACCCTCAAACAAATCACCACTTTAGGATCGAGACTCCTCCCCAAAAATCTCACCTTTCAAACCAATTTGACTTGTAGGCCGACAACCCCCTAGAAGTCCCTCAAATCAATTTCGACTGATAGGCCGACAACCCCCTAGAAGTCCCTCAAAATCAATTTCGATTGATAGGCCAACAACCCCCTAGCAGTCCCTTCAAACCAATTTGACTTGTAGGCCGACAACCCCTAGAAGTCCCTCAAAATCAATTTCGACTGATAGGCCGACAACCCCCTAGAAGTCCCTTCAAATCAAATTGACTTATAGGCTGACAACCCCCTAAAGTCACCTTCAAACCCTTTCGACTGATAGGCCGACAACCCCCTAGCAGTCACCTCAAAATCAATTCGACTGATAGGCCGACAACCCCCTGGCAGTCTTTCAAATCCCTCTGACTTATTAGGCCGACTAACCCCCTAAGAGTTATGGTACCTTCAAGATTATTTTAGGCCCGAGACGCCTCCCAAAAGTCTCTCCCCTCAGAACTACGCCCTGACTTGATTCCCGCAAAGGATACGTAGGCAGCTCGAATAGGAGCCCAGTCGCCAATTTCTTCAAATCAAATCATGTTTTCATTTCAATCCCCAGCAAAGAGAATTCGACTTCTCGATGCAAACCCCCGGTCTGTTCGGTCACCTCGAATTCGACCCTCTAAAAGTTTGGTTACTCTTCCGGTCCACTCTGGCGCCAGATTTGGATGGCTCAAGCATTGGTTACCCCTTGGTCCTTTTCGGCTTAACCGAATCTGACCCTCGACGTAGTTGGTTACCCTTTGGTCCTTTTTGGCTTAACCAAATTTGACCCTCGACGTAGGATTTTTACTTTTCTTTTTGGTCCGCCTGAGCGCTCAGGTTGGACCTCCCTCGGAACTACGCTCTGACTTGATTCCCGCGAGGGATACGTAGGCAGCTAGAATAGGAGCTCAGTCGCCGATTACTTCAAATATCATGTTTTCTTTTCTTTCTCTCTTTCTCATCCCCAGCAAAGAGAATTCGAATTCTCAATGCTTTCCCCTTGGCTCAGAGATGCTGTGATCTCATTCACCTAGCCATTCCTCCAACCTGTTGCCCCGCCGAGAGGTTTACTTCTCAACCTTCATGTTCCCTAGCCGAACTACGATTGGTCTGATTATCGCAAGAGATACGTAGGAAACTTTGGACTCCGAGTTCGACCATACCCCTTTTGTTAGTTGGTTTGCTTGCCTGCTTAAGTAGAACTACGGAGGCTTGATTCCCGCAAGGGATACGTACGAAGCCCTATTTTGGGCCCAGCCGTTAAACCGAGATGAGACCAGTTGTCTATATTGTGATCGTCGAATCCTCCTTACTTTGTAATGTGAATTCGACGAGGGCCTCTGTAGACACCCCGATCTCGCACCCCTAAAACCTCCCCTTAATCGGTCTAAAGCGCGATAATCAACCTAAAACCCCCAGATTTGGCCGTACGGACTACCGTACGCCTTATCGGTGCATCGGATGAAAAAATCAAGTCTGAATTCTTGATCAGGGCTCAAAACCGAGTAAAAAGGTCCATCCTCGAAAATTCGCGTGCCGGGACCCCTCGCCGGGTCCCGCACTGCTTTAAAAGCCTTTTACCCGTCATCTTATGCATTTAAAATATTATCTATGTTTTTCCTTGCTTTCTAACATTTTGTAGGGACACCGTCTCGACCAGAAAAATATACCGAACAACTTTCCTGTTGGGCCCGCGGGCAACCGGGACACCGGAGCGCGCACAACGGAGCCATTGCGGAGTGGAAAGTCGGAGCTGGAACAAACGTGCACCAAGACATGCCTGGACCAGCAACGAGGTGCCACTTGGCACTCCATGATTGTCCAAGAGAATTAATTTAAAATAAAAAATTGGGCACCAAGTCGGGGTGCACGGCCGTGCGCCTTAAGCTGCACGGCCGTGCAGCCTTGTTTCCAGCTTTTTGTTTTTTCAACCTTTCATCATTTCTTGCCATCTTTTTCTTCCTCTTCCTCTTCACTCCTCCTCCATCCACCACTCCTTTTTCTACCCCTAAACCAGCCCCTACAACCCTACAAACTTGCTCCCCAATTCTCTCCTCCCTCCTCTCTCTAATGACCTCCCAAATTGCCTCCCATTCTTCACAATTCATCACACAACAATTCTCACAACTCTTGCTCTTTTCTCTCCATCCCTCTCTCTCTATTCTCAGCCCCTAAACACTCTCTCCACCTTCATAAACCCACCAATTGGCCACCATAAGCCCACCACAAAACCACCAAACAACCACCATACAACCACCACAAAACACCACCAAAACACAACTCAACTCAAGCATTCAAACTCTCAAACAACTCAAACAAACAAAAAAGCCTTCCTTTGGAAGCAAAGGAAGCACACCATCCCCCCTAATCTAGGTAAGTTTTCTTTCTTGTAAGCATTAGATTTGATAATATGTAAGTTGTATGAGTTGTTGGGGATCTAGTCAACTAATGACTAGGTCCCCCTTATTATCTATGTAATCCATGATTTTACTTTGTAAATAAACATGTTCTATGTATTACAAATGTTCAAGCTCCTGTCCTAGCATGTATATATATGTGTTAAATTCATTTTGGTGTTGATTTCATGGTTTAAATCCTAAATCCCAGCAAGATATGATTCATGAACTCAGCATGTGTACAATCTGTCCTCCTCTCCTTCTTTCATGTTTATTCTCATTTTTATTTATGTTTGTCCATAAATAGATACATGATAATGTTAATAACATGTTAATAAATAAGTTCCCTAAGTCCCATGGGTTTTCTCTGAGTTTATGCCATGTTTTGATCTTCATCTTCATGCCATGTCTAATCTGTCCAGCATATCCTGTTTCAACCAAGCTTTTTGATGAGCTTTTTACTCTATCATATATTCGTTTATAGATTTATCTTAAAACATAAAAGTTGTTAATTATATATTTAATATGATCTATGCCAAGTTTTGTGGTCTCATTCCATGTCTAGGTCATGTTTTGGTAGGTATTTTCGTAGCTCAAATCTGCTGCCTTGCTTGCTGCACTTTTGGCTAACCTGGGTTCTTAAGTCTAAACCCCTACCAAAACTCGATTTTCAAGTCAAAGTAAAAACATGAAATTTGTTCTAAACAAACTAATAAATATTTTCATGTATTTGAAATGATTTTATGACCTGAGTAAAGGCTTCTTTTCATTTTCCAAATCAAGTGTTTGCTACCAGAAATGATATTTTCAGATTCTGACATATAAATGTCAGAATACTTTTGAAGTATCAAAACTTGTTTTCTGGCTTTTAAAGTTAGCATACATCATTTTTTATACGTTATCTTCAACTTTCATGTTTTATGATTTTCCAGATTCTTAAGTTATCATAGTGTAAATTTCTCATCAAAGTCTGGTCTGCTATCCTTTGCTGTTCTGGGCTGTTTTTGCATTGATGTTCTTGGCATGATCTAAGCATGAAATACTAATCCATAAATCAAATAAAAATTCATACATGTTCTCTAACATCTTGGTAATGAACCCCTAGTTTTAGATCTGGTTTTGGATAGGTATTTCACAGGTACAATCCACGGCGATTCACAGCAACCATGAGCTTGGGGATCGATATTGCACGTGGACATTCTTTCATGGGATTTATCCCATCTTTTTCATATTTGTATTATTTGTACATATTACCATCTCCACATTATTTTTTCTTACTTGTCTAATTGATTCAAACCATTTTCCAAAACCGATCGGGAATCCCCTCAAATCAAACCGATCCCCGGTTGTGATCAAATGAATCGACCTAGACTAGGAAGACTCATTTGTACATAAACACACATTTTTCTCAATGTTTGGGCATAATAAGGCATTTTCAAAAGGCATTAAAACGAAGCGTAGGCGGAAGCATGCTAGAGACCAAAAGGGCGAGCGGAGTGCTGCTAATCACCTTCTCCTCTCGTAACTTAGCCCCCGAACCCACTTCTCTAAACAAAAAGATTTTATCTCTATTTTCCTTTAATAAAATGAGGTGGCGACTCTCTGATTTTCAAAACCAAAGGAGGGTAACCATTGTGTGAGAACCGAGCGGATTCAAGCCGCATTCGCATGAGGCAAACTAGTCACTCTTACACGAATGATCGGTTTAGGTTCGCGCGCGGGCTCTCACAGAGTATTTTGCTTTTATTCTTTTGAAAGAAAGAAAGTAACATTTGAAAAATAACAACTTATACACACTAACGTAATTGTTTGTACAAGTAAATGTAACACTTTGGTAGACAAAATTGTAACACATTTTTATAGATAATGTAATACTTTTACATGTATCATGATAGAATAATACTAGTGGCACAAAAAAATCACAAAAACTTGCTCACAAAATCGTAGGTGTAATGATGTTATTATTGTTTTTAATTAGAGTGTGGCGGGTCCATTATCAATGCAACCAATAAAATATTGTCACCTCATCTTGTGAGCAAAATTTTGTTCCCCTAGCATTGCTCATCATGATAAATTGAAGTCAATGTAACTTACTATTTCAAAAGGCCAAAATATGTTTAGCCCCCCAAAGTATCCACCCATTCCCACTTTGACACCCAAACCCAATTTTGTCCCAAAGTGACCCTCTAATTTTCCATTTGTCCCAGTTTGACCTATGACCCCCTATGACCCCTAACGACGTTAGAAAATTAACGAGAATTGGTCATGTGCATGTCATGTGAGGGTTCTTTTTATCATTTTTCTTGAAAATGAAAGGGTATAAAGGTCCATTTATACCCTTTCTCCACCACCACCATCATCAACCTTCATTTACCGCCACCACCACCACCATTTTTCCAGAATCCGGTGACCACCACCGCCGCCATTTTTCCAGAATCGACAAACCCACCCCTTCCTCTCTAATACAAATTCCGCCATTGTTGTTCTTGATTCCTTCTCCCAAAACCCAAATCACAAATCCTAAATCACACAAGTAATAACTTATCTTTTAATCAATAACCAGCATCAAGATCACAACGACCTCTCAAAGTTTTTACTCCACGAAAGCAAACTTGGATTTGAAAAAATTATCAGATATTTAAAAAAAATAAAAATCAAATCATTGAAAAAAAACCCAGATCTGCAAACAACAAGCATTAATCATTAAATAATAAACCCAGATACACGAATAACAAACTCAAATTTATGAAAATGAACACGAACACGAACACAATTGCATATTCATATCGTCAAATAGCAAGCCCAGATCCACAAAATAAAAATCAAAACGCAGAGAAAGCCGGTGACGGTGATGATGCCGGTCAAGATCCACAATTCTCCGTAAATTCACAAAGAAAAAGAGATGGAGAAGAAAATGAAGTCGTGGAGGACGGTGACGATGCCGGTGACGGTGGCGTTAGATTCGTAATGACTATTGCAGTTGTCGAGAAAGCCGGTGGAACCGTAGAACGGTGGCGCCGTAGAACGTTGGTGGCGGAGGTTGTCTAGAGATGAGAGAGAGTGAGAGGGCTTTTCCTTCTTGCAAAACGCCGATCGCGATTCACTCCTCCTTCGAATTTCACAAGAATCTGAGGCTTAATTTTTGGTGGGTTTGTCGAGAAGGACGCGTTGTCTTGAATTCCTCTGGGTATTAAAACCCCCAAATTAAAACCACCAAAATACCCCTCACATGATATGAACATGACCATTTTTCGTTAACTTTCTAACGCCGTTAGGGGTCATAGGGGGTCATAGGTCAAACTGGGACAAATTGCAAATTAGAAGGTCACTTTGGGACAAAATTGGGTTTGGGTGGCAAAGTGAGAATGGGTGGATACTTTGGGGGGCTAAACATATTTTGGCCATTTCAAAATATATGGATAATGTAATACATTTCTATAGATAATGTAATACTTTTACATGCATCATGATAAATGTAACAAGTAAACGTAACAATTTTTAGACAAATTATAATATTTTTTTATTAAAAATGTAACATATTATTTGGAAAATGTTACACTTTACAATTTTGTAAAAGATGATCTATACTATAGTATACTCTCTCCGTTTTATGTCACTTGAGACTTATTTCTTTTTTCGTCCGTTCCACGTGACTTGAGACTACCAAAATGGTAAAGAATCTTTACTATTCTTTCCACTCGTTCCGTCTCCTACTTTACTTTTACACTCACAACACCAATCAACTTACTATTCCTCCTACTCATTCCCTCTCATATTTAATTTTTCATACTCACAAATACCTCCTCCCACTATTTCTCTCTCTTACTTTTCCTTAATTTGTGTGCCAAAATTTTTGGTCTCAAGTCACATGAAACGGAGGGAGTATTAAAGTAGGTGAAAATGACTTTGGGCATGACACCTCATCCAATTTTGGGTTAATCTTGCTCTTAAGTTTGCCACGTCAGATTCATGGTATTAAAGGCCAAACCTTTCGGTTCTTGCTAACTAGACACAAATAATATGTTATATTCTTAGTTATGGGTATGTGTGTGTACTAATAATAGGTATGAAAATAGATATGTCTAAGAATTATAGTTGATAAGAAACTAATGTAAAGAACTAAATGATTCTTGAAAAATATGTTATAGCTAATAGACTGTTGGGTATGCTTACTTCTTAACCCTCCTACTTGTTAGAATTGATTGATACTGTTGGGTATGCTTATTACTTAACCCTCCTACATGTGTTAGAATTGATTGATACCATCACCTATAAGTATTTTTATGGACTTTAGGACCTCATGTAAAGAAGTTTATAACTTCAATTTTTAGCCAAGTCCTTTTTATAGTATAGGCTTAGATGGTAGGACGTGAAGCTTTAAAGATCGAAGATTTCCTAAGCAGGATTCATTTCACTGCGCAGGATGCTCTCTGCGCAGGTCGCCACTGCGCATAGATATCTTGCGCAGCCCTTGACCCTGTCAATTTTCAAGATCTTATTTCCTAAACTCTCAAGAGATCTGTGTGACCAAGCATGGTGCGCATGCTGCTCATGCGCTGAATCCATGCGCGCCGGCAATGCACATGCCTTTGTGCGCGGACACAACCTTGGTCAAGTTCCTCATCTCCTGATCTCACATTCTAGAAGCTTGGAAAGCGTCAAGACAAGCTACGCTTTTTAGATTGAGTAAGAGTGCTGAGGTGTGCACAAACGACAAAACAAACACACTCAGCAAAACCATTGGTGGAGACGCGCTTCAAAGAAATATCTCAAGTGAAGACAGCTGTCAACCTTCTAGAAGAATCTTTTGAATTTGGTCTTCATGCTCAGTCTCCAACGGCTCTAACACACCTGCGCACCAATCATATTGTGCCAGGTCATCATCTTTGATCAGAGCCCCAACGGCTATAAAGGACAGCTGCGCGCCAATCACTTTGTGCCAGCTCATTGTCCTTGCTCAGAGCTCCAACGGCTATATTCAAGCTCTTAGCTATAAATAGCCTGCTCATCTTCATTTCCAAGCTGCCCTTTGATCGGCCCTTTCGTCGGCCTTTTCATCGGCCCATTCATCAAGCCCCTCTTGTTGGCCACTATGCTTCAGAGCTCGAGTTTCATGCTTCATTGAGAAATCTTGAAGATCTGAAGACTGCTGCTTAGTATTTCCAGATTCTTTAGAACAGCCTTCAAGATCTTCAAACCTTCAAAACTCCTGCTCATATCACAAAGCCTATATCACCAGAATTCTTGGTGCTCTTCAGCTTTCATATTCATAGAGCCCAGAATTTCTGTCACACACACACCTCTTGAAGCTTTGATCGTTTTGATCTAACTTCTTGAGATACACCGGTTTAGTCTAGGATTTGTTCTTCATAGATAATAGATCTTGAGTTAGTATTGAGCTCAAATGTTGTAATTTGTAATACTCGCTCATATAATAAGATCTCCATTAGAAATCCAAGACTAACCATCTTGGTAGAGGATGTAGATCTTTCATCGATCGAACCTCTCCAAATAACGTGTTCATTATATTTACTGCATATTTCCTGCTTAACTATTTATGAACTGCTTTGTTTGATCTTTCAGATTGCTACACTTTGATGTTATAATTGTTATTGCTCATTTGCCTTAGAATCCTTTTTGCGCCACTCTTTAGCCTCATACTTAGCGCGTGCGTTTTTATCTCTGCGCAGTATACCCTGCGCAGAGCTGCTTTAAATTTCCGCTGTGCATTTCACACTCTTACTGCGCGCTATACTTAGCCAAAATAAGAGTTGTGCGCATCTGCCATTGAATTGCAAAAGGGTTTGAAAAGAATTTTAAAACGCTATTCACCCCCCTTCTAGCGATTTTCACACCCTTGTTGCCCTTTAGGGACCAACGAGTGGTATCAGAGCAAACACCTTCATAAAACATGTTTCTGTTTTTCAAGCTTAACAGCTTGGGTGCCGATTCAATATGGCTTCAAAATCTAGGGCAATGGCTAACTTTTCACATATTCCTGCGCCTGCTCAAACCTCAGATCAAATTCAGAAAGTTCTCCAAACTTGGTGGATCCTTAAGCAAACCTCCTATTCCTTCTCATAGAGACTCAAAGAAAGATGACTTGGTCTACTGCAGAAAGCCAGGACATCTCGCTTCAATGCCCACTCCAAAATTTGAGTACAAGGAAAAGCAACCCTGCGCACAAAGCATCAAAGCAGTGCAGAATGGTTGCTGAAGAGAACTGCGCAGAAAAGGAGCTAAGGACTTGGAGACTTGACACTGAAGACAACGATGCTGACTCTAAGGATGGACTGCTCTGCTTAGTGGCAAATGCTGACAATGATTCAAAAGTTGTTTCTGAAATGGAACCTGAGCATGTGCCAAGGACAATCAAAGAAAGATCCCTTTACTCCAGTGGAAACGGGACACCTTCACCAAGTAGACAGAATGACAAGCACCTATCTGCCAAAGCTAACCTGTCAGAAGCTGCGTCATCACCAACTCCGCAGCCGCGCAAGGAATCTCTTAAAGTGCCTGCTGATCTTAAATGATAACTCTGCTGTAGAGCGCAAGTCAATGTTTCAACAAGCAGAAAAGATCTACTTCACTGTGCTCTCTCAAGCTCTGTTGATATCAACAGTGGATTCTAGACACTACTGGAGATATCAACACTCTTAAAGGTGCGCACGAAGGAAGAGATCGCTCAGTAATATATGGTGACAACAACAAAGGGCACATAATTGGATTTGGACTAATCATAAAGATAGTCTCAAGCAATCTGCTCTCCATATCACAATTATGAGATAAAGGTCTGGAATGCCATATCACTTCAAAGCACTGTCACATCAAGAATGGCGTTTCTGGACTAACTTTGCTCACAAGGACTTGTAAGACCAATTTATATATTATTGATCTTACCACTATAATTACTACTTACTAATCCTTGTTTTGTAGCAATGAACCTAAGTGAATGCAGCTAGCAATGGTATAAGCACCATGCCAGCTTAGTAAGCAGCCTGGGCAGCTTTCCTCCAGCAAGATTGCTCCAATGTCAAAACGCTTACATCCGCTTCACCTTATATGCTTGGACCGCTCACTACCGCGAAGCTTTGGACCAACTTGTGGTATCTCAATGATATCCTGGCTGGTCTCCTTCTTAATCTCCAAACATAGAAGACATCAATAGAGTTCGATACTTCAATGGAACATAATTTATGAACAACGATGTCGCTCAATATTGTGAGAACCAACAAATGATATTCTTCACAATTTCTCTGCTGCTGGAGTTCCGCAACAAAATGGCGTTGTGGAAAGAATCGCTCGTTGATTAAGAATGGATAGACAATGATAGTAGAAGCAGTACTTCTAAATGTATTTCTGGGAAGAAGCTGTCAACGGTGCATGCTTTACTCAGAATAAGATTCCTCATCAACAAAGCCCACATCTACTCCATACGATCTATGGAGAGAGAGAAAGAGCGCCCAACATCACTTTCATAAAAGCTCTTTGGCTGCAAACGCTATAGAGGTAAATTCGACGCCAAAGCAGATGAAGGTATTCTCGTTGGGTATGCCAATCATTCTATAAGCTTTTCATGATCATAATAAGATAAATCTCTAGTTATTTTAAGTATCTGTACATGTTACTTTTTGATGAGCATTCTCTCCTTGAGCCACATTTGGCTCCAAATGATTCTGATGCCTCTGCTGAGCTTTTTAGACAGGTGCGCAGTAACTCTATTCCTGCGCAGGATATAGATCAAGCAGATTCAGAATCAGTCCATCTCATGCGCATACTCCAAATGTTGCGCCTGAAGTTACAACTCCTGATGCGCAAACACCTCCTCCTACGCATGATGTTTCTCCACTTCAACAAATCACCTTTGATGATTTTGGTGCTGAAGCAAATGAAATACCCATTGATCTTCGTATTCCTATCATCTTAATGTAGGGGTTCGCACATCGAGAGCATCAAACTTTGCGGTGTAGCATTCGTTTATCTCTCATGTCGGATCAAAGAAGATTGATAGAGTGCTCCATATTTTAAGATGGATCGATGCTACGCAAGAAGTGCAAGAAAAGCTCATCCAACATTTAGCGCTTTAATGGATGTTCGAAAATAAGATGGATAAGAATGGAAGCATCACATAATCAAAGCAAGAAAGCTTTGTATGGACTTAAGCAAGCTCCAAGAGCATGGTACGATACGCTATCGAAATTCCTTCTAGAGAAAGGCTTCAAGCGCGCAAATGAAAAGCAAGTTTGAGGTGAGCATGATGGGAGAAATCACCTTCTTCCTCGGGCTTAAAATCAATCAATTGAATGATGGCATCTTCGCAAATCAAGCCAAGTACACAAGGGACTTAATCAAGAAGTTTGGACTTGAGTGCTAAAGCATACGACACTCCAATGGCCACCAGCAACAAATTTAACAGACTTAAAAGGTAAAGTTGATCAGACTACATCAAGGTATGATTAACTCTCCTTTATCTTCTGCTAGTTGGCCAAGATATTATGTTGACTGGATCTGTGCGCACTATCATGCTAATTCTTCCGAAATGCACACAACTGCTTTAAAATTTATTAGATATATTTTTGGCTCTGTTAACCTTGGACTTTGGTACACCAAAGATTCGAACTTTAAACTTGTAGGTTATTCAGATGCGGACTACGCAGCATGCACTATTAACAGAAAAAGCACAAGTGGAACATGTCATTTCCTTGGAAATTGACTTATAACATGGGCAAGCAAGACAAGCTGCTGTGTCCATCTCCACTACGGAAGCAGAATATATTGCTGCTGGAAGCTGCTGCTGCCAAATCTTATGGATGAAGCAACAACATGTGGACTATGGGATTCATGAAGAGAATTATCCAATTCTCTGTGATAATATGTCCACCATAGCAGTTTCCATCCTGCCATGCACTAATACCAAGCTCGTCAATATCTAATATCATCTCCTCAAGAATTAACAAGTGATCTCTTGAAAGGAGAAATGTGTATGCTTAATCTTAGCTAACTTGTCCATATGATTTATTGATACTAATGTATTTGCTTGATAAGTGTGCAAAATAGGTTAAGTTTCATGCGCCCTGCGCAACTCCTGCGGAACAAATGTCTGCGCATGAAACAACAGTTCTGAGATTTATAGAATCTCTGCGCTATCAATGCGCTGCGCATGACTATCCATGCGCAAATCATCGTGGACCGCAGGTAAGTGTTTTATTCATTAGATTTTGCACATAGGTCCTTGACTGAAAAGTCAATGCTGAGTCACAAGGGTACTTGTGTAATTCATATCTTCCCGTGCTTTTATTTTTGAATTTTCTTGGGAAATTACCTTTTTACCTTGCGCATGTCCCATCGTCATTTAATGCAAACTGAAATTAATGACAGCGTACCTCACGAATGTCTGCTCACTATTTAATGAGGAAGGTGATGCGACAGCCGTCAGCCTCTATTCGCTGACACACGCGCGCGCAAAGACTGCGCACGCGCGTCCCCCATTCGGCCACGTCACCCTGCTAACGTGCGCCCGTCCTTTCACTGACTCACCATTTATGAGGAAGTCGACTTGACAGTGACCGACTTAGGACTTCACACGCACACGCGCGCATAGGCCTGCGCACACGCGTTCCCTTTTGTGACACGTGGTATCGCTATCCTGCGCCACTGCACATTTTCTCAAACATTTCTTAGCTATCGTGCGCCTAACATCTCCTTCCCTACTTAACCGTTTCTCTCTCTACATCTATCTTCTCTCTAAATTCTCTCTCACTCTCTTTCTAACCTCTGTTCTAAACCCTCATTTCTCATCTCCTGTTCTTTATCTTCAACCTCAACCTTTCTTCTCTCAAAACCATTTTAATGGCGCCTAAGAAAACCAAAACTCAACCCGAAATCATCATCTCCGACTCTTCTTCGCACTCCAATCCTGGGAACTCTCACGAAGAAGAAGTAGAACGACAATCAAGGCATCCAACCGTCAAAGACATGGTATGTATCACTATAACTCCTTATTTTTCCGCCATTGTTGTTCTTGGAGGTCTCAAGACTCCCTTTTTCGATTTCTCCCTTATTTGTTGATCATTTTTGAAATCGATCGTTGTGTTGTGTTCGTATTTGCCTGATCTATTCTTTCATGTAGTTTATTTCATGATCAATGGTCGTTACATGTGTTTTTCGTCAATTTCTGTGCTCCGTAACTTCCTTGGCAAACGAACCGTTTTTCTGAATTTAGGGTTTGCTTTAATGTCGTTGACCATACTTTTACATGGTTGACTTCGTCCTGTTCATGCCGTCATTTCAATGTATTTTTTGTTGAATTTTGTCAACTTTTGTTGTTCGGTGTTCTTGGGTGTTCTTCAAGTTCTTAAATATTCTTTCTTATTTTTTTTTAATATTTTATTTGGTCTATTGTTATATTCCCAAGTATATGTGTTCTGCGCATAGTTTCCTGCGCATGGCTTTCTGCGCATATAGTTGTATCTATTTCTCTGCGCACACTTCTTTACTAGTTTTTTACTTTCTGTGCGCACGATCCCTCTCTGCGTATGCTTTCTTATTTTATGCGCACCCTCTTCCTATTTTCTGCGCATAAACATTTTTGCTTATCATGGAACTTGTGCTAAGGTATATCTGCATTACTTGCAAATGCGCACAGCTCCATAAGCAATAGGTTGTCTAATTCTATCTATTGTTTTACGCAGGGACCGTTTACTTCATACCGGGTTGGGAACTTATTCAGGCAGATCTCTCTTTAGATGCAATTGGTCGTCATCTGCTTCACCTTCTCAGCTCCTCCGACATTCTTCCTTTATTCACTCTTGATCAATCCTTCATAGTGCCTGAGCTGGTAGATGAATTCTTCAGGACATCAAGAGTTGTTCCGGCGCAACTTGAAGACAAGCCAACAGAAATGATCATGGCCACTGTACAGCGCAGTGATATAATGGTTCATCCCAACCACATTCGCAGCCTCCTAAACTTCAACGTTGATAGTTCTTCAGTCAACTATGATGAGGTTCACCAAATGGCTCTTTCACAGAAACTCATTGGCATTCCTTTTCTCAACAAGAAGTGGCCAATATATAACAGGAAGGAATTTAGTGAGGTGATGTATCACCTGTGCACCCTAATTGGAGATTCCCTCAACTGCAAGAATGGAAATAATGGATATTTCATCTCTAAGCAGTGGGAATACTGTGCAGCCATCTTCAACGAAGATCAACTCGATTGGCCGCAGATTATCTTCAATGAGATTGTGAAGGGAATGACCAGCTATGACAAGAAGCTGAACGCAGGGAAGACCAAATACCAAACTCACTGCAGACTGCTAACCAAAATCTTATTGACTTATGGTGAACTGGCCACCTATGTTGAAGAAAATTCAATCAAGAAGCAGTCTTGCGACGAAAAGTACTACTCTAGAGTACACCTCCAGAACTTGCGCAGTGAGATAGGTAACGCTGATTACTATGAAATCTGGCTGTCTGATTCCGCTCCCAACAAGGAACCCTGGATAGGCCCAATTCCTGTGGCCAAGTCCAAGAAGAGTGCAGGAAGATCTACACCTGATGCTGTGCAAGAGACCGCAGACGAAGCGTATAATCGCAAGGGGAAGGGCATTGCTCCGCCCAGTGGCAAAAAGCTCAAGGACATTCTTTTGGTTCAATCCACCAAAGGGATTTCATTCAAAGAGGCTGATCCAACCAGCAATCCAGCTCCTGCTCCCTCAAAGCCAACCACAATGAAGCGCAAGGCTGATTTTCGTGGTGATTCAGATGATGCTGCAGTTGAGGGGGAGCAAATGCACGAAGCCTCTCAAGAAGCCATCCCAAGTGCTGATATCGCACATATCTCCTCTCGTCTCAAGCAGAAGGTGCGCAGTAGCGCAAAAGGATTGAAGAAGCGCCGCATTAGTTCCGCAGCCACTGACAGCAGTGATCTTTTTCCAGTTCAACCTTCATCTTCAGCCCCTGAGACTCCTACTTCCTCTTCAGCTGAGCTGCGCCAGATCGTGCAAAGCTTGCATTCTGTTCAAGCGAATCAAGTCGCTACGCAGCTGAATCAACTCCTTACTGCTCAAACTGCTTTATTGTACCGTATTGACATGAGGGTTTGGAGATTGATACCATTAAGGGGGAGAAAGCTACGGAGGAAGCAAAGGCACGTGCAAAGGAGACCACGGAGAGTGCTAAGATGGAGGCAAAGGCAAGTTCATCTGAGCCTGCGCAAGAAAAAGGTCCCATCACTTTGGATCATCTTATCCTGGACTCCCTGAGAACCATCAGCGCCCAGCTCGAAAATGTCAGCGCACAACTCAAAAATGTGTGCACCCTTGGAGCGCTTGATGGTGGACTAAGGGACATTCTGAAAAAGCTCAAGAAAACCCTAGCAGATGGGTTACTTAGAGGATTTTATGATCTTCAAGCTCAGATGGAGAAGATTGAACAAGGAGGCTCAGCGCATAATATTGAAGAAGTGCGTAGATGCATTGCTAAGCCCACGACAGATTTTTCTTCTGCGTTTAATGACAAGTTGGACTACGCAATGCTAGATATTCAAGCCAGCGTCAACACTCAGCGCCTCCATACCGACACCAGACTAGAAGCTACGCAGACTGCCATCCTGACGGACAGCAAAGCAAAGTTCAGAGAGCTAGTGGATGACAATGCTGATATGCGCAGAGGAATGAACACTTATGTTGGTAAAGCTGTTGAGTTCTAGGACCAATTTCAAAATTTAAAGGTGGAACTCATGAACAAGTTCAACGGTATTCAGAATGAGATGCGCGAAGCCCTGCAACGGATCAACATAGATTAGATTTCCTTTGTAAGTTTTTTGTTTTTTCTTTTAAGACTTTTTGATTCTCGTTGCGCAGTATGTTTTATGCGCTTTTATCTCGTGCGCTTTTGTTTTTGTGCGCACCTCTTTTGTTTTTCCTCTTTAAAGCTTGTACTCTGTAACAGTCAATCCTTCAAGTTATTAATGAGAAGAATGCATCATTAAGCTTTCACAAAACCTTGTTCAATTCAAACCATTCGTTTGTGGAACATTGAATGCATTATTACTTAAACTCATGCGCATAATCTTTACTGCTCATGTCTTCTACGCATGATGTTTAAACATTCAGTTTAAACGCATACTTAAAACTTCATCTCACATTATTTGTATGCTCTGAATGATATTTCTATCTTTCCTATCTTGTAAGTTTTTAATCTTTTGGATCGATTAGAAATCTATAGCACTGGCTAGTATGTGCATTGACTTGAGGCATGATTTACCATTCACATTTTTATGGACATGTTATTATCAAGTACAATGAATTTCTTTTGCTATAGTAGGTAATAGCATCAATCATTTAGGGGGAGATTGTTGGGTATGCTTATTACTTAACCCTCCTACATGTGTTAGAATTGATTGATACCATCACCTATAAGTATTTTTATGGACTTTAGGACCTCATGTAAAGAAGTTTATAACTTCAATTTTTAGCCAAGTCCTTTTTATAGTATAGGCTTAGATGGTAGGATGTGAAGCTTTAAAGATCGAAGATTTCCTAAGCAGGATTCATTTCACTGCGCAGGATGCTCTCTGCGCAGGTCGCCACTGCGCATAGATATCTTGCGCAGCCCTTGACCCTGGTCAATTTTCAAGATCTTATTTCCTAAACTCTCAAGAGATCTGTGTGACCAAGCATGGTGCGCATGCTGCTCATGCGCTGAATCCATGCGCGCCGGCAATGCACATGCCTTTGTGCGCGGACACAACCTTGGTCAAGTTCCTCATCTCCTGATCTCACATTCTAGAAGCTTGGAAAGCGTCAAGACAAGCTACGCTTTTTAGATTGAGTAAGAGTGCTGAGGTGTGCACAAATGACAAAACAAACACACTCAGCAAAACCATTGGTGGAGACACGCTTCAAAGAAATATCTCAAGTGAAGACAGCTGTCAACCTTCTAGAAGAAGCTTTTGAATTTGGTCTTCATGCTCAGTCTCCAACGGCTCTAACACACCTGCGCACCAATCATATTGTGCTAGGTCATCATCTTTGATCAGAGCCCCAACGGCTATAAAGGACAGCTGCGCGCCAATCACTTTGTGCCAGCTCATTGTCCTTGCTCAGAGCTCCAACGGCTATATTCAAGCTCTTAGCTATAAATAGCCTGCTCATCTTTATTTCCAAGCTGCCCTTTGATCGGCCCTTTCGTCGGCCTTTTCATCGGCCCATTAATCAAGCCCCTCTTATTGGCCACTATGCTTCAGAGCTCGAGTTTCATGCTTCATTGAGAAAATCTTGAAGATCTGAAGACTGCTGCTTAGTATTTCCAGCCTTCAAGATCTTTATTTAGAACAGCCTTCAAGATCTTCAAACCTTCAAAACTCCTGCTCATATCACAAAGCCTATATCACCAGAATTCTTGGTGCTCTTCAGTTTTCATATACATAGAGCCCAGAATTTCTGTCACACACACACCTCTTGAAGCTTTGATCATTTTGATCTAACTTCTTGAGATACACCAGTTTAGTCTAGGATTTGTTCTTCATAGATAATAGATCTTGAGTTAGTATTGAGCTCAAATGTTGTAATTTGTAATACTCTCTCATATAATAAGATCTCCATTAGAAATCCAAGACTAACCATCTTGGTAGAGGATGTAGATCTTTCATCGATCGAACCTCTCCAAATAACGTGTTCATTATATTTACTGCATATTTCCTGCTTAACTATTTATGAACTGCTTTGTTTGATCTTTCAGATTGCTACACTTTGATGTTATAATTGTTATTGCTCATTTGCCTTAGAATCCTTTTTGCGCCACTCTTTAGCCTCATACTTAGCGCGTGCGTTTTTATCTCTGTGCAGTATACCCTGCGCAGAGCTGCTTTAAATTTCTGCTGTGCATTTCACACTCTTACTGCGCGCTATACTTAGCAAAAATAAGAGTTGTGCGCATCTGCCATTGAATTGCAAAAGGGTTTGAAAAGAATTTTAAAACGCTAATCACCCCCCCCCCCCCTCTAGTGATTTTCACACCCTTGTTGCCCTTTAGGGACCAACAGATACCATCACCTATTAATATTTTATGGACTTTAGGATCCTATGTAAGAAGTTTTATAACTTCAATTTTTAGCTTAGTCCATTTTATAGTATAGGCTTAGAATATAGGGCTCCGAGCGAAATGGAATAAAGATCTAAGCAAGACTGTGGACTCTGCGCAGGACTACTCTGCGCAGTACACCACTGCGCAGGTCTCTCCTGCGCAGCAGTCTATCTTGCTCAGCTTACGATACATTCAGATCACCTAACTTGGAAAACGCTTTGAAGATGTACGCTTTAAAAAGTGCTGAGGTGTGCAGAAACGACAAAGCAAGCACACTTAGCAGATCCAACGGTGGAGATGCGCTCAAGAGAAATATTTCAAATGAAGACAGCTGTTAACCTTCTAGAAGAGGTTTTTGAATTTGGTCTTCATGCACAGTCTCCAACGGCTCTATATACCTGTGCACCAATCATATTGTGTCAGGTCATCAACTTTGATCAGAGCCCCAACGGCTATAAAGGACACCTGCGCACCAATCATATCGTGCCAGCTCATCGTCCTTGCTCAGAGCTCCAACGGCTATATTCAAGCTCTCAGCTATAAATAGCCAGCTCATCTTCATTTCCAAGTTGCTAGAGTTTTTGCTTTCTAATATCCTTGAAGTTCTGAAGATTGCTGCTTACTACTCACAGATTCAAGATCAACCTTCAAACCTTCATACCTTCAAACTCCTGCCCAGATCCTAAGCCTTAAATCACCAGAATTCTTCGTGCTCTTAATCTCATATATTCATAGAGCCCAGAATTTCTGAACACACACACACCTCTTGAAGCTTCGATCATTTAGATCTTACTTCTTGAGATACACCGGTTTAGTCTAGGATTTGTTCTTCATAGATTATAGATCTTTGAGATAGTTGTGTTTCATTGTTGTATCTTGTAACTCTCTCATATAATAAGATCTCCATTAGAAAATCCAAGACTAACCATCTTGGTAGAGGACGTAGATCTTTCATTGATCGAACCTCTCCAAATAGCTTGTTCTTTAATCTCGCTATTTACTTCCTGCTTAATCATTTCTGAATTACTGCTTTGTTTGATCTTATCAGATTGCTACTATTGCTGCTGTGTTTATTATTGCTTATTGCCTTAGAACATTTTATCCAACTCTTTAAGCCAAAACTTAGCGCGTGCGTTTTTATCCTTGCGCAGCTTTTTCCTGCGCAGGTGCTGCTTAACACTTCCGCTGTGCATTTCACACTCTCACTACGCGCTATACTTAGCTTATTTGAGAACTGTGCGCATAAGCCATTGATTTGCAAAAGGGTTTGAAAAGAATTTTAAAACGCTATTCACCCCCCCCCCTCTAGCATTTTTCATACCCTTGTTGCCCCTTTGGGACCAACAAGTGGTATCAGAGCAAACACCTTCATAAAACTTGTTTTGTTTTTCAAGCTTAACAGCTTGGGTGCCGATTCAAGATGGCTTCAAAATCTTGGGCAATGGCTAACTATTCACATGTTCCAGTGCTGAATGAAGATCACTTCGAAATCTGGAAGCACTGCATGCTTACTCATTTTTCTTCTATCGACGAGATCCTCCACGACATCGTTCTTGAAGGACCCTACATTCCAATGAAGGCTAATCCTGATGCTGCTACAAATAAGGAAAATCCTACCATCAAGAAGAACAAGGAGGAATGGACTGATGAAGAAAAGAAATGGGTTGGCTATGATGGAAGAGCAAGGAACATCATTCTTTGCACTCTAGACCTCTCCTCGCACAATCAAATTGTGAGCGGTGGAACTGCAAGGAACTATGGGATGCTATTGAAGGATATGTGAATGGAGACAAAGTAAGCAAGGAAAACAAAAGATTTGTGGTGCAAAGAAAATTCAACTGCTTCATGAGAAAAGATGGTGAAACCTTGAGACAAACGTATGATCGCTTCTGTGCTGTTGTAAACTCTTGTAAATCTCTTGGAACTACTTTCACTAATAAAGAAGTCAATTCTCAATTCTTAGATGCGCTAGGTTCCAGATATGTGCACAAAGCAAGTCATCTGGAAGATTCTGGATTTCTAGATACTTGGCCTCTCCGCAGCTTATACGCTAACTTAAAAGTGTATGAGCTAAAGCTTGATCGAATCGACGAAACTGAAGGCAAAGGAAAGCTTGTTTCCTACGTTGCGCAAAAGGAACCTACGCCTGCTCAAACCTCAGACAAAGTCTCTACTTCCTCTTTACTTGAAATGGATGATGATGATTTCGCTATGTTCGTTAAGCGATTCCAAAAATTCAGGAAATTCTCTAAACCTGGATCCTCTAGCAAACCACCTGCTAAATTCTCTCGTGGCAGAGACTCAAAGAAAGATTAAGAGTTGGTCTGCTACAACTGCAGAAAGCCCGGTCATTTTGTTTCAAAATGTCCTACTCCAAAATTTGAATACATGAAGAGGAATACTGCGCAGAGATCATCAAGGCAGCGCAGAATGATTGCTGAAGAAGACTGCGCAGAAAGGAACTGAAGAATTGGATAGAGACGGACACTGAAGACAGTGATGATGATGACTCTGAGGATGGACTGCTCTGCTTGATGGCCAATGCTGATGCTGATAGCGATTCAGACAATGATCCCGATGCGGACACAAAGGCTGCGCCAAGGACAAAGAAGAAAGGTCCTACTATCACAGAACTGGTGGAAATGGGACATCTGACTCCAAGCAGACAGAATGGCAAGTACTTGTTTGCCAGAGCAGACCTATCAAAGAAATTTGTAGCTGCGCCTCCGCGCAAAGAATCTCTTGAAATTCCTGCTGAAATTGTAATAGAAAAGAATGACTCTACTGCTGAGCGCGAGTCTATTTTTCAGCAAGCTGAAAAGGTAATCAAGAAATTTAATTCTATGAAAGAAGCAGTGGACTTATCAATTGGAGAAATTTCACAGCTTAAGACGGAAGAAAACTCTTTTAAAATCTGAGATCACCCTCCTTAAGGAGCAGATTAAGAGCATGACTCCTCTTACTGAAAAGAACCGTTTTCTCACAGATCAAAATGAGCTTTTTAAAGTAAGAAACGAAGAATTGGCTGCTCAAGTAGCTGATCTCACAAAGATCACTGATGAGTGGACCAAATCTCGTGTCACTATAGACCAAATTCTAGAATCCCAAAAAGCTAGTGGAGACAAGGAAGGCTTGGGGTTCTCAACTAGTGATAACTTTAAATGCGCAGTTTGCTCTGAAAAGGAAAAGGAATTTACACCACAGCAAACTATTGAAATTCCTAAAGCAAAGCATTCTGCTTCAATGGGTAAAGGACAGGAGAAAGTCCAGAGACAAAATTTCCATTATGTCTACCCAAAAAAGCAAACTGGAAAAGCCAAGGGTAAGGCTAAAGTTGTACCTGTGCATGACAACTCATATTCTGACTATGGTTGCGCCTCAACTTCAAATGTCAAATCTGCGCAAAAGGGACATGCGCATGAAAGCCATGCGCCCCAATGCCAGATGCGCATTCTTAAGAAAAGCGCACCCAAACCTCAGAAAATGATATTTGTCAAAGCAAGTTCATCTACTCCAGTAAAGAATGTTGCGCCAAAGAAAAGTAAAGAGTTTGTAAAAACCCAATCTATAAGTGGCTTTCATCATTGTGTTGTGTGTGATGGTTTAGGTCACAAGGCTGCAGAATGCCTTTTGCGATTTTCTCCTAATGCCAAGGGACGTAAAAATCCTAAGGTCAGACAGGAGTGGGTTGTCAAAAGTTGCTAACTCTAGGACCCAAGAATAAAGGGGACCTGCGTTCTTAATGTCTATCTTTCAGGTCTCCTGCTTCACTGCGCACTCTTCACAAGCTAAAGCGCATATATGGTACCTCGACAGTGGATGTTCTAGACACATGACCGGAGATGTCACCGCTCTTGAAGATGTGCATGAAGGAAGAGGTCCCTCTGTAACTTTTGGAGATAACAACAAAGGGCACATAGTTGGATATGGAAGAATCAGAAAAGATAAAGTGTGCATTGAGAAAGTTGCGCTCGTAGAAGGTCTCAAGCACAACCTACTCTCCATATCACAATTCTATGATAAAGGTTTGGAATGCCACTTCACTGCAACGCACTTCTACGTCAAAGATGGCATATCTGGACTAACTTTGCTCACAGGGACTCGTAAGACTAATGTTTACATTATTGATCTTACTGCTATAGATTCTATCACTAATCTCTGTTTTGTAGCAAAAAATGTAAGTGAAAGCAGCTGGCTATGGCATAAGCGCTTAAGTCATTTAAACTTCAAGTATTTGGCTAAGCTAGGAAGGGAAAATCTTGTCAAAGGACTTCCCAAAGTAGCTGACCATCATGACAGAAAATGCGCAGCATGCCAGCTCGGTAAACAACCTAAGCAGTCTTTCTCCAGCAAGATTGCCTCCTCAACTTCCAAATGTTTACAACTGCTTCACATGGACTTGTTTGGACCGGTCACCACTGCGAGCATTGGAGGAAACAAATATACTTTGTCGTGGTGGATGACTACTCAGATACACATGGGTCGAAATGATGATATCCAAAGATGACTGCTATGATATCTTGACTGCGCTATTTCGAAAGCTCCAAACTCAAAAAGAAGACGACATCGTGAGCGTGAGATCAGACAATGGAACTGAATTCAAGAATAACGGTGTTGCTCAATACTGCGATGACCATGGAATTGATCACAATTTCTCTGCTGCTGGAGTTCCTCAACAAAATGGCGTTGTGGAAAGAAAGAATCGCACGTTGATTGAGGCTGGAAAAACAATGATAGCAGAAGCTAAGCTTCCAAAGTATTTCTGGGGTGAAGCTGTCAACACTGCTTGCTTTACTCAGAATAGATCCCTCATCAACAAACCTACAACAAAAATCCATATGAGCTATGGAGAGGAAGAGCGCCCAACATGCTTCTCTTTCTTCAGATTTTTGGCTGCAAATGCTATATCCTCTACAATGGCAAAGATCATAGAGGTAAATTCGACGCCAAAGCAGATGAAGGTATTTTCGTTGGGTATGCCAAACATTCTAAAGCTTTTCGTGTTTTTAATAGAACCACTCTAGTAATTGTAGAATCTGTACATGTTACTTTTTGATGAGCATTCTCTCCTTAAGCCACATTTGGCTCCAAATGATTCTGATGATTCTGCTGAGAATGTTGAGACAGGTACGCAGCCTCAAACTGTACCTGCGCAGAATGTTAATCAAGAAGATCAAAACCAGAATCAAGCAAGTCCATCGCTGCGCATACACCCGATGCTGCGCCAGAAGTACTACTCCTGATGCACAAACTCCTCCTCCTGCGCAAGATGTTTCTCCACTTCAGCAAATCACTTTTGATGACCTTGACGCTGGAACAAATGAAGTACCCATTGAAGATCTTCGTATTCCTACCACTCAACCTAACTTACCTCCCGAGGTTCGTGAAGTTAGAGATCATCCAACTTCAAACATCATTGGTGATCTCAATGTAGGGGTTCGTACTAGGAGAGCATCAAACTTTGATGATGAATATCACTCCTTTATCTCTCAAATCGAACCAAAGAAGATTGACGAAGCGCTCCAAGATTCAAGCTGGGTTACTGCTATGCAGAAGAGCTTAACCAATTTGAGCGCTGCAAGGTTGGACCTTAGTACGCAGACCTCATGACCAAGGAGTTATTGGTACAAAATGGGTATTCAGAAACAAGATGGATGAGAATGGAAGCATCACAGAAACAAAGCAAGGTTGGTTGCGCAAGGCTATAGGCAAGAGGAAGGAATCGACTACGAGAAACATTTGCGCCTGTAGCAAGACTTGAAGCTATAAGAATTTTCTTAGCTTATGCCTCTCACAAGAAATTCAAGCTTTATCAAATGGATGTGAAGAGCGCATTTCTCACGGTGAACTCCAAGAGACGGTCTACGTAGCACAACCACCTGGATTTGAAGATAGCAGATTTCCAAATCACGTCTTCAAGCTTCAAAAGCTTTGTATGGACTTAAGCAAGCTCCAAGAGCATGGTACGATACGCTATCCAAATTCCTACTAGAGAAAGGCTTCAAGCGTGGTAAAATTGATACAACTCTTTTATTGCTAAGTATAATGATCACTCTTTACTTGTTCAAATTTTTGTCGATGATATTATATTTGGTTCTACTAATGAGTTACTTTGTAAGCGCTTTGAGAAGCTCATGAAAAGCAAGTTTGAAATGAGCAAGATGGGAGAACTCACATTCTTCCTCGGGCTTCAAATCAAGCAATTGAATGATGGCATCTTTATAAATCAAGCCAAGTACAAAAGGGACTTAATCAAGAAATTTGGACTTGAGAATGCTAAAGCATACGACACTCCAATGGCCACGGGCAACAAACTTGACAAAGACTTGAAAGGTAAGAACGTTGATCAAACTTTATATTGAGGTATGATTGGCTCTCTCTCCTTATCTTACTGCAGTAGGCCAGATATTATGTTTAGTGTTTGTGTCTGTGCGCGCTAT
>JAOWBW010001083.1:138910-177394 GCA_026119855.1 Campanula takesimana
GAGAGATAATGAGTGGGATAAATAGTAGTGTTGGTTGAATAAATTGAGTTGTGAGAAATGAAGAGAGAGAGAATGAGTGGGGTTAAAACATTTCCATTTTGGCCAGTCTCTTTTACTGGGACGTCCCAAAAGGAAAGAATTTCATGGGACGGAGGGAGTATATATTTAAAATTGTTAGAATTCAAAACAACTGATATTTATTTTGAAATGGATAGTATATGGTTTTTTGAGTAATGCTAGGGGCACAAATAAAGTCACAAAATCTTGCTCGCAAATGATAGGTGGCGATATTTAATTGGTCGCATCGATAATGGACCCGCCACACTCAAATTAAAAACACCAATAAAATCATTACACTTAAGATTTTGTGAATTTTTTTTGTGCTCTTTAAGTATTATTCATGGTTTTTTATTATCATTTCAATGTCAAAATTGGAGGTCGGAAGTTGGTAAAGGGGCAAAACGGTCAAAAGGGAATTGAAGGCGGAGAAGAGTCAAAGCGGCCTCCTCGATTTGAAGAACCTTTGACAAATCCGTCCACCAATACTATACACTGACAGCCTTCGTCTGCTACACCTAACCGTTGTTGGAGATTAAACAAACTCGAATCAGACAGCGGCAGCCGGAGACAGACAAGCGACACGACCGACCGATGGCGAGCTCATTGAAGACATACCATCCGTCGACATCATGACGGAGCTCCTCCGCCGGATGAAATGCTCCTCAAGCCCGACAAACGCCTCATCCTCGTCGGTAATTTGGCCCACTTCCTTTCATCAATGCATCCATTCCGTTCCACATTGTATTTATGTATCTACTATGCAGTGAGTGTAATAAGAAAGTGTCAATTTTGTAGTCAGGGGGAATCTAGGGTTTAATTTTGATGTAGAAGAGGTGTTGATTACTGAATTGTGTTTGAGATCTGTTATGGTGATTGTAACCCTGTTGAAAAAAAATGTTCAATTTATGGTTGCACATTTTGCTTATGTTTTAGTGTTGGATTGTTATGATGTCTGTTTGGCTGCTGCGGTCATGACCAATAAAGCTTAGTCATTTTACCCAAAATTTTTAGTCTTTTTATAAATTTTATAGCTTGAGGAAATCTAGGAATTTAAGATGATAGTTTGAGGTTTTTTGGCTTGGTGGATTTTGCCCGAGATCTGCAATTGGTATTTAGAATTTTTGTCCGAAACTGTTGATTTGTAATTAGTCACATTTTAGGTATGATTTAGAGGTAGATGGAAATTATGTTTGTTGGATTGCTTCTACCTAGTCAGTAAAATAAGCATTAACACCGCCCTTTCTTTATTTCGTTTGGGGAAGCTTGCTAGTCTGCGGGTTCAGGGGTATCCCAAACATTTTTTGGGCCATGTGGTAAAATTAGCATTAGACGTAAAAGGTGGAGAAGACAGTTATCAAAATCCAAAATAAATGGGCCCGATCGCGGGGAGAAAACCTTTCTATACATCAGGAGGCTTGGAATTTGAGCCCTAGTTAACAGATGGAAAAATTTGGGCTGCCCAGAGCCCTGGAAATATCCAATAAAATTTGGGCCCTTAAAATTGGTCCCTGTTCACCTGCTCAGTTTGAGCTTGTCAATGGAAGGGCATTCTGCTATCATGTCATGAACAAAATTCTGAAAATTGTTTGAATGCAGGTCCACCTGGGTCAGGAAAAGGTACCCAATCGCCCATTATCAAGGATGAATACTGCTTGTGTCACTTGGCAACTGGTGATATGTTGAGATCAGCTGTTGCGGCTAAAACTCCTCTTGGAATTAAGCCAAGGAGACCATGGAAAAGGTGCGTGTCCCAGAATTATCCTTGTTATATGGGTGTTGACTGGATTAATTTATGAGTTCTTTTGGGTATATTTTTCTCTTCATTTCATAGGGAGAACTTGTTTCTGATGACCTGGTTGTTGGTATAATTGATGAAGCAATGAAGAAGCCCTCTTGTCAAAAAGGATTTATCCTTGATGGTTTTCCAAGGACCGTTGCCCAAGCAGAAAAGGTCTGCTTTCTCTTTATATCTTTGTCATCTTTCCATTCAGGATTCTTCTGAGCTTCCCTTCCATTTTGTAACAAAGTCAACATTTCCATTCAATTCATGCAGCTTGATGAGATGCTTCAGAAGCAAGGAACTAAAATTGATAAGGTGCTTAACTTTGCAATTGATGATTCCATATTGGAGGAAAGGATTACTGGTCGATGGATCCATGCTTCAAGTGGTCGTAGCTACCACACAAAGTTTGCCCCTCCAAAAGTTCCCGGTGTTGATGATGTAAGTTGATTTTAAATTCATACCTTTTGGTTCGTTCAGCTTTAGTTAGATGTTGAGTACATCTTCTCTTCCTCTGGTTTTTCAAGTTTGATTGATATGGACATGCACATGCATCATTACTGACTTTAGTTTATTAACCAGATGGCTTAGATTGTAAAAGACATCAGTAAATAACTCAGGCTTCAACCAAAGGGCACATTTTTACCTTGTAAGAAATGGAGGCCCTCCCTTGAAATTCTTAAATCATCCCTGTAACTGCTACTAATCAACCCGCTGATGGTGCTCGAACATTTAATTAAGGCATTTCTTTACCTAGTACTTTTATAATTTTATCGGGAAAAAAACTATCAGGTATATACTCCCTCCGTCCCATTTGAAGCTTCACCATTTTGGTGATGGCACAAAAATTAAGGAAAGTGATGAGTGTAAGAAGGTTGTGAGAGAGAAGTTAGTGGGTATGACAAGTGGGACCTCCATTTAATATGCGAGAGGGAAAAGTTAGTGGTATGACAAGTGGGCCCCATAATTTAAGTATGTGAGAGGAAGAAGTGATGGGTATGACAAGTGGGGCCTACATTTTTTTACCATTTTAGGAAAGAGTGAAGCTTTCAAAGGGACACTCATTTAGGTAAAAGGTGAGCTTCAAATGGGACGGAGGGAGTATATATGTATATATTTCCTTGAAAGTAGTCATCTTTTATCTACCCCGAGCTCCCCCAACCACGGTAGAGGCCGTTTCGACCTAAAGGGAAGCCCATTCATGACCAATACATGGGTGTTCTGTTATATGTCAATTGACGACACCGTTCAACCTTGTCAACCCCTAACTCATCCTTTAAGGACTGGGTTTTAGATTCTCAGTACATAGAGGTTTACATTCTTGCTTCAAGAAAAGATGGGAGATTTCAATCCTTAAAGTAGTGTGAAACTGATTGATGACCTTGAAGCTTATGATACTGAAGTACAATAACTAAATAGTTATGTTGCTGTGTGCATAATTATACTTTTAGTGGGAATTTCATCTGTATCATTTGTGCAATAGATGAAATTTTTGTGTCCAGAAACATATCAATGGGCATTTCCTCTGTACTTTTAAGATAGTGACGCTTGTCTGCAATTTATGTTTGATATGCTCTACAATTGTCACATTTATTGTAGTCAAGAACTTTTAGCGCTATCAACTTGAACTTGAGAATCTATGCTTGTGTATGAATTGGATTTGTTGTCTTATGAAGGTTACTGGAGAGCCATTAATGCAAAGAAAAGACGATACTGCAGAAGTTCTTAAGTCGAGGCTGGAGGGTTCCACAAGCAAAAAACCGGTATGTTCTTTATCTAAGTTTTTAGAAGTAGTTGTTTCAACTGCATAGATGGTTAGATGGACAGCCAGACCAGTACTAGTATCTAAAAGTCTCTCTAAGGGTTAAACTAGTTGTCTCCTGTATACTTGTATCAAACTTTTGCTTGCATTGTTTTTTATATTATATGAAGATGTATTCTTTTCAGCCGCTTTCACTTAAAAACAATGTTCCTTCAGATAAGGACATGGTAACAGCTTAATTTGGCATGGGCCTCAACCAATTTAGGCTATGATTGTTTCGATTCAACGAGTGTATTTCCCACCTTCAATATTTGTTGCAGTTTCAGTTTGTTTAGCTTTCCGATAAATGTAAAGGCAATGTGGTCATAGTTTGTGTTTGATGTTTGCATCTCGTATACGCAAAAGCTGAAGGGTCCTCCTCTTAACGTATACTTTCCCTCATTTGTCTGATGTTCTTTTCTTTAACTTGTCATTTTCCAGTGGTAAATTTGCAATATTTGGAAGAAGGGTGATTATGTAGGCAACTAACTGTAGAAGAACATTCAATTTACCTTCTTCCCATTCTAATTGTTTTCAAGCAACTTTTTGCGTTGCTGTCTGTTTCTATACCTTACAGTGAGTGATAGGTTGAGTGAAGGTGGTGTGCATTCCACTACTGATCTAATTTCCCTCTGAGTCGGGGACATATATTGGATATTTTCTTTAATAGGCAGCCCCCCGGTGCACAAGGCATCCCCGCATAGCGAGGGTCCGGGAAGGGTCCCCACACAAAGGTGAAATGTAGGCAAACCTTACCTTGCATTGCAAGAGGCTGCTTCCAGGACTTGGATATTTTCTTTAATGTTCTACAATAAATTAATTTTAGGGTTGTTTGTTTCCACTCAATGGTCCATTTACTTAAAATAAATAAATTTAAACATATCTGAATTGGGTGTCAATGACACTTATTAATCAGACCTAGAAATGTACTCCCTCCGTTTCATGTGAATTGAGACCAATATTTTTGGAACACAAACCAAGGAAAAGTAAGAGAGAGAAATAGGGGGAGGAGGTGTTTGTGAGTGTGAAATGTAGGCAAACCTTACCTTGCATTGCAAGAGGCTGCTTCCAGGACTTGGATATTTTCTTTAATGTTCTACAATAAATTAATTTTAGGTTGTTTGTTTCCACTCAATGGTCCATTTACTTAAAATAAATAAATTTAAACATATCTGAATTGGGTGTCAATGACACTTATTAATCAGACCCTAGAAATGTTCTATCCCTCCGTTTCATGTGAATTGAGACCAAAAATTTTTGGAACACAACCAAGAAAAGTAAGAGAGAGAAATAGGAGGAGGAGGTGTTTGTGAGTGTGAAAAATTAAATAGGAGAGAGAATGAGTGGGAGGAATAGTAAGTTGATTGGTGTATGTGAGTGTAAAAGTTAAAGTATGAGAGAGTATGAGTGGGAGAAATAGTAAAGATTATTTGCCATTTTGGGCAGTCTCAATGATGTGGAACGGACGAAAAAAGAAAAAAGTCTCAATTCACATGAACGGAGGGAGTATCTGATTCAGATCTAAAAATAGCCGTTAAATCAGACTCCTTTCTAGGTCTGATTAATAAGTGTCATTGAGACCCATTTCAGATGGTACTCTAAAAGATTTGTTTACTGAATATTAAGCATTCCCCACACCTTGAAGCCATTCTCAACATTTAGTGTGATTACCTTGCCATACACGGACTCAGTTACTGATTGACATCTACTACACTAAGGGGGCGTTTGTTTTCCAATAAGAGGCTCGTAATGGGGGAAGTCTGCTTCGGTCAGACCTCCCACAATTAAGTGCATTTGTTATTTTTCTCAATTAAGATCATTTTCATTCCGTTCCCTCTCATTGAGTCATGCATCTTTAACTGCCATCACAAGATGATACACCCCCTGGTTACAATAAAGTGTTTTGGTTCATTTCTCGGTCCTAAACGGATCTTGTAATCTTTGAACTGCAGGTGATAGGGTACTATGAGATGAAGGGCGTTGTTGCACAGCTCCCTGCTGAGAAACCCCCAAAGGAAGTGACAGCTGAAGTTCAGAAGGCTCTTTCGTCCTAAAAGAAGAGCCGCTCCTCTTAATACTTTTGGTTGTTTTCTTCGCAGTGGATTTTGTATTATGTAATCCGATACATTATCGGAACGGCATGTAAGCTGATTTATCCTTTCTGACAGTTTTTTTTTTTTTTCCTTTAAATTCAACCATGTGATTTAAGTGGTTGCGAGTAGCCTAAGATATTCAGTTGTACCGGAATAAAAACATTTTGATATGTTTTGAGATTATCTTTTTTTTTTTTTTTTTTTTTTTGTCATGATAATTTGGATGTGAATGTGGTCTAGTGTCTGGGTCCATTGTAGGCTCAAATTTTCCTGAAAGTAGAAGATGATCTTCTTCATGCCCATTTTGATAGCAGATGTAAGATATAAATACTTCACATAAAGTGGAGTGCTTTTCATTTTTATTTTTTTGGCTGTTCTAAAATAGGTAATGTATATTTAAATAAGAAAATCATTTTAGCATAATTTTACCATGACATCAACATCATATCATCTTTAAAGATTTTGTTAAGTAAATTGTCACACTTATTATTGTTATTCCCTTCATCCTATAATAATGTTGTATTTGACTTGTAAACGTTTGTAAATTTTTTTTTTATTTTTATGTACACATTTCTTGTACATAGTAAAAAAAAATGATACTCCCTCTGTCCCTAAATGAGTGTCAATTTTCAAAAAATCTTTGTCCCTAAATGAGTGTCTTTTTTTAGCATAACTTTCTTCCTAAACGTTTTTTTTTCGAAAATTTTTTCACCGGTTTCTTTATACATGCAAAACTAAAGGTTTGAAAAGGAGATCACAAGATTATATATGAATCGTTGTTACCAAATTGTTCACAAAGTTGAGATTTTCAGTGTCCCTTAAAATGAAATTTGGACACTCATTTAGAGACATAGGTAGTAATTATTAAGTCGGTACGAAGTATCTGAGTTGACGAGATTTTTTGTACCACTTTTATATATGTCGCATTATATATGATCTAACAGCTATAATTTCTTTTAGAATTGAACATGATAATCATATCATCAATAATGTATACTCCATCGTCAGATCACTAATAGTCATCCAATATCTAATGGGTAAATATAAAGTCACAAAATGTGGCTTACAAAAGGATGTGTCAAAATTTTATTGGTGTTTTTTATTAGAGTGTGTCGGGTTCACAATCGATGCAATCAATAAAATATCGCCACCTCACTTTATAAGCTTCTTTTGGAGCAATGCTAGGGGGCACAAAATAAGGTCACAAAATCTTGCTCACAAGATGAGGTGGCGATATTTTATTGGTTACATCGATAATGGACCCGCCACACTCTAATTAAAAACACCAATAAAATCATTACACCTATGATTTTGTGAAATAAGATTTTGTGAGTTTTTTGTGCCCCTAGTATTACTAGTGAGTAACCCGTCGAAATTCGACGGGAATAATAAGACTAATTAATTAAAAAAAAATCTGATGCAAGGCATTTTCAAAATTCATTTAGTTACAAAATGTAAATAAAGATATTTATCTCATTTATTTAAAGTAAGTCAAAAGAAAAAAACCAAAACTATGCCATATACTTAAGGATAGCATGAAAATATTTCATCAAAAGTCAAGTTTTCGCAACTATGCACTCAAATTCAAAGTTTGGTTGGCTAATTTTGAGTAGTATCAACTTTTCACCCAAAATTTAACAAAAAGGCTAAAATTCGTCATATGTGAGTTATGTACTCTTGAGTGGCTATCGTGTAATACAAAAATTTAATAATATTGAAAATTTCAATAAATAAACGGGTAGAAGCAAAAATTATAAAATTAGATATTTTTTTTCACTAAAAAAATGAAGGGTTTAAACGTAAACTACTATTAAAATCCTAAACAATATCCACCTTCCTCCTATTCTTCAAGCCAACCATCACGCAACCCCTACCTTCCCCAACTCATTCTCTCTCTTTCAAATACATCATTTCTCCCCCACCATTGTTCATACCGTCGACATTACCATAATTGTCACCCACAAATTATGCAAACATGTCTTCGATACATTCTTCCACAATATTGTCTGAACTCCAGCATCATCAACTCATCATTTCGTATTTCTTTCCCAAAATTGAAATTTATCATACATTGCTTTAACACAAATGGTCTACCATCATATGTTCTAATAAGAACACCCATAAACCGACGCTTATTATAACTCAAATTGCCACAACCTCCACCAACATTTTCAATTAAAGTAAGCGCTTTACACGAACCTTCATTTTTTTCTTGGATTTAATCATCGAATTCATACTTTTTTAGTCAACACATCTAACTTTTTATTTATTTATTCAACACATCCAACTCTTTTTATTTATTTATTTGTAATCATTCTAACCCAATTAATTGTTAGCGGTTAAAATATCATTTTTCATTTCAAATGATCAATTTGGAAATTTCACTTACATTATAGACCAAGCTGAGATCTCTTGAAATATAGGGACCAAATATAAAATTTAGATGTTTGTATTCTCTCTACCTAAATCTGAACTCATTAATCCATTTCAATTTTTATATAATTTCCTTAAAATAGAATCCAAATTTAAAAAATCACTAATTTTTCATAAAAACTTATAACAAAATCAACAAATACATAAACATACAACACACTTTGAGATGTAACAATAACACCAAGAGCACACCGTGTAAGACAGACAAACAACAAAGAAAGAAGTTTGTCACACATAAAAAATATTTTTTTTATTAATTGAGATTCTAAGGAATTTAAAATAAAAAAATTAAAGCATAAATGAATTCAAATTTAGGTAGACGAATACTAAAACTCAAAATTTGTATTTGATCCCTGTGTTTCAAGAAATTCCAGTTTGGTCTATATATTTGTAAAATTTCCAAATTGATCAATTGAAATGGAAAATGACCATTTTAACGAATAAAACTATTTTTTATTGTTAACTAAATTGAACTTTGAGCAATAATATATGATTGAATAAATGATTTCAATTTTACTTTTTGATAAAAGGGAATTTGAAAATCGGTTGAACATTTATTAAGGGATGAAGAGAGCAACAAACTTAATAAAAATCTTAAATTAGTTATTCATATTACTTTTTGATGGTTTATCCATGAAATATTCTATAAAAATATTAAAACTAACATATTTTATATTGTTGTCCGAAATTCATTTACATTGAAAACGTAATGAAATTTCATTTCAGGACTGAGGGAAAATATTACAATAAAAAAAGATTTTTCAAATGCTAATTAGTTTGGATTTTTGGAGTTAATGATTGTGACATGATGTTAAGTACACTTGATTTCCAAATCTTCTAAATCTCCTTACGTTCACCGAGATTAGCATTGCCATCTTTACTACGTCTACATACAATATACTACCTCCGTCCCAGCTCAATGTGCACACTTACCTTTTAAGTGGGTGTCGTTGATATGTGCACAATCCAAAAAAGGAATTTTTTTTATTATTTTTATAATCTTCCACTCATCCTCTCTCTTCCTCCCAACCACTCATTATTCTCCACTTATTCTCTTTCTTCCTCCCAACCACTCATTATTCTCCACTCACAATACTTTTGAATATAAATACTCTCTCCTTAAATCTTGTGCCCAACAGTAAACGTGCGCATTGAGTTGGGACGGATGTAGTACATTATATTCCTTCCAAAAGTGATACATTAGTAATAAATTGCTCCATCCATTCTTGTGATGATATTTTTTTGTCATTTGATTGATTAAACTTTAATAAAATAAAGAATATAGGAAAGATATCTATCTCAATAAAAGTGTAAAAGTTACCATGAATACACTATTAAAATTACTACCAATTAATTTTTTACAAATTGATTAAGATAAATATATCAATGTTAACTATTTGAAACCGAAATTAAATTAAGACTAAATAAGTGAAATTACCGATCCAAGATAGATATTTTTTTTTTACTTCCACTGCCCGAATGGTTTAAATTTTGCAAAACAAAAATTGTAGAAATGTAACATATGATTTAGGTATACAATTCTAATTATTTTAAATTTGTGGCTAAATTAGGATAGCAATGAATAACAATCACATTAAATAAATAATTTAAGGAAAATATTTTGTGCTATAATAATTAGCCCGTTTTTGTATTTTAGAATATTTTGGAACTTAAATTGAATTCCGTGAATTTCTTGAGTGGTTTTGAAATTCAAATCGAATTTCATGAATTTCTTGAGTCATCCGAATATATAGTGTCACATGAAATTTTAGGTCATTAAGCCACGTGACAGGCTATAAAAATAAAAAATGACTCTATATGATTAAAAATGAAAATAAGTCATCCCCCAATCCTTAAATGTCGAATGATACTCAGTTCGTCATAAATGAATGTCTATATTTGAAAAATAAATAAATTAAATGAGTCTAAATTTTTTGGTAAATTTACCACAACCTCCTTGTCAATCATCAATTTTTTAGTTTCACTTAAAATATAATAAATATATGGTGAGTTGTATACATGCATATTTTTTTTGGATTTTTTTTACCAGTCCCAAATATTACTTTGAAATAAATAAATGTATAATTGTATATAGATTCAATTTTAAGATAATGATATTAATTATATAGTTATATCTCTGAAAGCAAATAAAATTTGTCTACTACAAATGAGTGTCTGAGTGATAAAAGCTAAGCCTCATACTCAGTGAGATTTAGGATTCGATCGCTCTCATTGACTCTTGGCTTGCCCATCGTGAAAACACATTATTATGTTCTCTTAGCTTACAAAAAAGGGAGCATTTGAAAAACATAAATTTTACGTATATAGTACTAAGTACATCTTTTATATTAGGGTGCTTGATGCTTAATATAATATAAGGGTAATTTGGAGAGGTAAGATGCATTTGATCACTTTAGGCGCTAGATGTTGGATGTTGAGTGAGACTCTTACTCGTCAAGCAAGGATTTTGATTCTAAATGATTAAGAGGATGTTGGACATATTTATGTTGAATAAAAGAATAAAATCATGCATCCTACCTTCAAATCACTCTTGCATTATATCAAGTGTTTGATGCACCAAACATCCTCTTAGTCTAGAGAAAACATAGAAGGACCAAGTCAACAGTGACTCACCACCTTCCATTCTCCAGCACCACCTTCCCTCAATCCCTCCATTAAATCAGACTAAATATTATCACACCTCTATTTCCTTTGCATGCCCAGAAAACTCCACCCAAAAAAAAAAAAAAAAAGTAACTTTAGATAGCAAAATACATATCATTGATACTCCCAAACTTCTCTCACTCACATCCACCTGTATAACAATATCAGCGATTGTGTGATTCAATGTACTATTGTACTTATACTCACACTATAAAGAATGATTATACAATCTGCTGAATTCTAAATTAGGAAGAGAAGGGATACCTTTCTTAGGAGGGCCATCTATGAAGAATGTGAATGCATTTTTGGCTCCCCTTTCAATGATGAACATTGTAAACCATTCCCATATATTCAGGCAATGTATGAATTTGAATGAAATAAGAGGTGAATCTATAAAGACAGTGTAATTTAATTTGAATGGAATAAGAGAAAAAGATAAGAAGAGATGATGAAGAGTCTTAATTTAAAAAAAAATGACATGAGATAAGAGAAGAAGAAAGAAGCACTCATAATTACCTCTTCTTAAGTATCTCCTAATTTAGATTGACTGAGAAAAAAAAAAGGCAATGAAAGAGTTTAGTGATTGGTAGTGAAATATATAGATTGATTCATAAGCCAATTGCTTAGTTCCTAATTTTAGCTCGATTTGAATTTTAAATAAGTTTAATTTGTGTTTAAATTAGGATATTAATGAATATTCAAATTCTTTCTATATATGACATGAGAATTGATAGAATTGCAATTTCTTATAAGTTTAAATTTGTGTTTAAATTAGGATATACTCCATCCGTCCCATTTCACTTGAGACTTATTTCCATTTTGAACCGTCCCACTTCGCTTGAGACTCCCTAAAATGGTAATCTTTTTATAATTTTATATTCAATCTACCATACCCACTCATTCTCTCTCTTCATTTCCACCAGACAATTCATTCAACCAACCTACTATTACCCTCACCCATTCTCTCTCTTTATTTTCTACCACACATTTTCCTTATTTTATTATTTTTCTTTAGTTATTGTGCCCACCTCTTAGGTCTCAAGTAAGGTGGGACGGAGGGAGTACTATGGATATTAATCATTTACTTAAATGAGTATTGATTGTTTAAGATGTTTCAAATTCAAAATTTTAAATTCGATCCCATATAAATGATGATATCTAATGTTATCAACAAAAGAATTTAAGAAATTTAAGAATATTATTATCTCTATTAGCGTATGTAATAGAGAAAACAAATAAATTATTTTAAATGCTAGTGATTTATTCATTCAGTAACAACTTTCAAATGTGAAGACTCATTCATATTACTTCTACGAACATGACATTTAGAATAATTTTCCTCAAATAACTTCTCATTAAAGAAACCATTTAATGAAATATTTGTAAATAAGGAAAATATTTTGTAAAATGATAAAAAAAAAAACTATTTTTTTTCAATCAGTCATTTTTTAAAATAAATTCAGATGCTTATTTATTTGTATATTTTTATATTCATAAAAAAATAATCATAATTCACGAAAAAAATGAAAAGATATGTGATGAGTATGTGTTCAAATTTTTTCAAACTTAACATGTATAATGGCACATTTTTCGAGCTGTTACTAATTTCTTTTTCTTTTTGTTTGGAAGAAAATATGGAATGCTAAGATTATGGTGAATCATATTTGTTCACAAATTGTATTAAAATTGGCTTAAATTTCGCAGTCATAACATAAGGTTCACATGTTTTTTTTTTAAAAAAAAAAAATCAAAAGTTACAAATTAATGTAAAGATTCTCAATCACACGAATTTTATTCTCAATTCTCTATAGTATATGTTTTGCTGACAAATCACTTACAAAATCATCATTAGTTTACGTAATTGGTATGTCGAAAAATAAAAATGAATAAAAATGTTACAAACTGAATAAAATTTTTGTAACATGTTATAAGAACTAATTTTGAGAATAACTAAACCAAAAAATAATTTCATAAAGAGAGGTTGAGAGATATAATTTATCATAGTTATGAAATAAAAAATTAATTATACTTTGTCGATATCCTAACGGGCCTAAATTACCCTTGAAAAAAATAAAAATAAAAAAGTGGCCTAATCACGTGGAACTACATGAGTTGCATGCTGGTATAAATATATTTATACTTTAATATATTAATTACTTCTTCCATCCTTAGATAAAAAAATTTATTAAACTTTTCAATATTTTTAAATAAATTATTTTAATTGTTTGTACATTAGTTATATCTTGATAGAGGGAGCATAATTTTTATTTGCCATTTTTGTTTGTCTCATTTAAAAATTGATAGGTTAAAATTATTGAACTTTTTAACTAAATAACCAACCAATGAAGAAAAGGAACACATAATGATCCGAGCCAATAAATGAAAAAGAGGAGAATAGTGGAATACTAATTAAATTACATTAAGAGTAAGTGAAAATCTAGAGAAAAACTTGTTTTACACTCGCTTTATTGTAAAACCTCTATTAATGTAAAACAGAGTAATGATGGGTATGAAAATAGATTATTAAAAAAAAAAAAAAAAAACAACAATGTCGCTATTGTAGCACAGTGTAACAACACCGGTCAACTTACTCCTTTAGATATCTACTCCTGCGGCTGCTTCTCCTCATACACTTTAGATCTAACATTTCTCTCAAATGGTTGTAGTGCTTCACATTGTTGGTGGTGAGATAATGGCCACAAAAGGAATATCATTATTCTTCCGCTACAGCAAAAGATGCTTCAAAATTAACCTATAACAAAAGATAAGTCTAGAAAAAGATACTTTATCCGTTCTAAAATATTCTTAACATTTGACTATTCAAATGTTTTAAGGATATAAATATTTGCTTCTCTAGTCATGCTTTGTTTATATACATTTAAGCATAACTTGTTGAAATAGAAAGAACTTTTGGGACAATAAAAGTAGCAAATGAGAAGATCATTTTGAGGCAGAAATAGTATTTACCTAGTATGAATTCTCAACTTAATAATAGATAATAATGCGGATGATGATGCTGGATGCTGCTACTGTTTTTTCTGTTGAATTGATCTCCTAAAGATAAAGATCAGGTATGTGAATTGTGCATATAAGAGATTTTCAAGAAAATATGATAATCATTTCATTACTTGAGCAATGAGTTAAATAGCTGTTTTTGAAACTTAGAATGAGAGATGGATATAATTTTCGGAATGAGTTAAATAGCTGTTTTTGAAACTTAGAATGAGAGTGGATATAATTTTCAGAATGAGGTCAAATCAATTTAAATTTTAAATATCTACATAAATATGATCAAATCAAGCATTTACGGAATGAGATCCATTTTAAATTTCAAATAATTTTGAATTTGGACTTAAATTGGGATAACAATTAATTCAAATTCATTCCTAAAATGAGATTTACTTGTTGATTCAATAGAATGATATGGTGCTTTCCGAATTTTAAGCAACATCTAACGAAATTTCAGTTAATGAATTAAAGAATTTGAATTCACATAATGAAGCTTGTGCATTTTGAAGTAGCCAATCAAATGCCGCCATGTGGCTTTCCACGTCACAATTCCACGTGGCGCGCTGTGAGGCCTGGAAATGTTCCTGCTTTTATATATTATATAGATTCGCTTCTTTTGTGCCCCTAGCATTTCCCATATCTAATAGTAGATGGGGGTTTAATATGGAAAATATTACAAAGTCTTCCTGGATGAGGGAGTGATAAAAGTAAATGACTTATGAGGTGTACCACTTAATCTCACTGAATTTCTATTTCTGTTAACTACTCCCTCCGTCTCATAACTATTATTATGCGGATAAAATGAGTTCTACACGGGAATTAAAGGATGAATAGTAATTAATAGTTGTTGTGAGATAGAAAAGTGAAGTAGGAGAGAGAAAGTGAGGTAAGTAATAGTAGGTTGGTTGGTGTTGAGTATAAAAGTAAAGTATGAAAGAAAATGAGAGAGCAATAGTAAAGATTTTTTACCGTTTACGTACAAAATGAACATTTGTCCACATAATAATTATGGGACGGAGAAAATTGGAGTATGGGTTGGAGTATCTCTTTTGTCAATTAGCATCTTCAATAGTCTTGGGAATACAAATGAGAACCAAAGATAACAGGCCATTTGGAGTATTTTTATACGAGAATGTGGTCAAATAATGATTTTTACAATTATAATCTTGAATATTTTCTCCATTTTCGCAAAACCCCCCAAAATCCTCTCAACAAACTCGAGAATACTCTCACTATTTTCAAACACCTTCCCAGGCTGTTGGGATTTTAGTTACCCAATACTTACTGCCAGCATACATTATTTGAACTAAAGATCCAATCTTTCTTGTTTCCTTTCTTCTGGGCTCAATCCAACCCGCCCGCCAATCCCCCGATTCCCTCATCACTTCACACTTCCAAAGGTGAGATTTAGAGTCATCATTTCTTGTTTTTCATTGGTTTGCAAAATTAAAGATGAATTTGGTTCTGGGTTAATGGGTTGCAGGATTGTTTTTTTTTTTTTTTTTGCTTTTTCATCAGTTCAAGCATTGACTTTTCTTGATCATGTTTTTGGGATTGGCTAACAAAATATTGTTCTTTTTATTTCATTGATTAGTGATTGTTATTAGTTAAGACTAAAGATTGTGTGCGTGTGTGTGTGTGAATTTAGAAGGGAGGTTGAAAAGATGAAGTTGGTTCCGCGAGAAGTGGAGAAATTGATGCTGCATAATGCTGGATATCTAGCACAGAAACGTCTTGCTCGAGGATTAAGGCTGAATTATACGGAAGCTGTCGCACTTATTGCCACTCAGGTATAATCCGATACTGACACTTTGCAATTCATAGCTAAAGTGCTATTTAATCCCATGTAATTAGATATCTTATTCTGCTACTTGTATGATGTTGTTGTTATCAGCTGAATATGTTGTTTCCCTTTTGGCCCTCGAGTTTGTAAAAGCAGTTACTTGTTTGTGTGCTTTTACCATCCATGGAATTCATTGCGCGTAGGGGTTAATTTGTGACTAACAACAGAGCAAAAAAAATGAAGAGCGAGTAGTTAAGCTTGCATACAATGTAGAAAATCCTTTCCCGGATCAAATTACTAACTGTTCAAATAGCATCCTTAGAACATCTTTTATTTACTATGTTTTGTCAGGTTTTGGAGTTTGTACATGATGGTGACAAAACTGTGGCAGAGTTGATGGACATTGGCAGACAACTGCTTGGAAGGTATACTTGATATTCTTTTACATGATTTTTTTCATTAGAAAGAGGTCATGATGAATATGAATATGGATTGATTTTGGCTATTAAGGTCAATCTCCGAAATGGTTCCTGGAATTGGTCACGGGATCTGTGTATATTTACATGTTTCTGTTTTGTCAACAGGAGACAAGTTCTTCCATCTGTTCCACACCTTTGGATGCTGTGCAGGTAACTGATGTTACATTTATGTTGAAGCTTCCTCTCGTTGATAAGTTATTATATTTGCTTCCATTTTATGTTTTAAGTGATCATCATTTCTTGGTAATATGTTCAGGTTGAGGGCACGTTTCCTGATGGTACAAAGTTAATCACTATTCATGATGCAATCGCAAGTGAAAATGGAAATCTGAATCTTGCTTTACATGGTTCATTTCTTCCAGGTAAAGTTATTTTTTGCTCCCTTAGGGATTGATGTGTTTAAAATTAATGGCTTAAGTTTTTTTTTTTTTTTTTTTTTTTTTTTTCCGATTGGGTAGTATTCAAGTTAGTTAACTATATTCTCTTTGTCCCAAAATGAGCACCCATTTTCTGTTTTTGAAGTAAAATATGGAAATTGACTTTTATGCACCTTTAGAAGAAGATATACATAACTAACCCTAGCGTGCACACCATCTCAGTGTAAGTGTAAATTAGGACACGATAGTCAATGAGTTGACTTAAAAACTTAACCAAAAAATGGAACCATTTGAGGAATTCTTTTGTGGAAAATGGGCACTCATTGATGTAGGGACCACGACCACCACCACCACTCTCCCACATTAGTATGATATTGTCCGCTTTGGGCCTAGCCCGCACGGATTTGTTTTTGGGTCAACCCCCAAAAGGCCTCATACTAATGAAGTGGGTGGGTGCTCTTATATACCTTGCAATTGTTTCCTCAATTGCTGATGTGGGACTTTGGGTTGCACCCCAACAATCCTCCCCTCAAACCAAGGACCACACCGCGAAACACCATCGCCCTCGATTGCAAGACTCGATTCGCTATGTCGCACAAGGGGAACCCCACCATATAAAGCACACACACGGTCCACCCGGTCGGGCCCATCCGAACCATGGCTCTGATACCACTTGTAGGGACCGCGACCACCACCACCACTCTCCCACATTAGTATGATATTCTCCGCTTTGGGCCTAGCCCGCATGGATTTGTTTTTGGGTCAACCCCCAAAAGGCCTCATACTAATGAAGTGGGTGCGTGCTCTTATATACCTTGCAATTGTTTCCTCAATTGCCGATGTGGGACTTTGGGTTGCACCCCAACAATTGAGGGGCAGAGAAAGTAGGTTTTGTTACAAAACTTTTCATAAGGTAACAAACTCATGAGCTTGTTCCTCGTTACTTCTTGAAAGGCATTGAGCCATTGACTGATTGTTGTTAGTTCTACAGTTCCTTCACTAGAAAAATTTCCAGCAATAGAGACTGCTACAATTCCTGGTGAACTAAAACTTCAAGGTGGATATATAACGCTTAATTCCGGCAGGCAAGCGGTGCGTCTTAAAGTCACTAACAGTGGAGACAGACCAGTTCAGGTGATTGCCTCATTTTTCAAATATAAATATATATTGAATCTTTATTTAGGTGGGTTGAGGGGGATACTGCATAAATTTTCATATTTCCTTTGGGTTTGAGATTAGCCTCCTATGTGCTTCCTCTATGGTTGATGAGATGCTGGACGCAATCATAAATCGTTTCTGTTTAGTAGATAACCTGATGTTCATTTTGATGCTAAACTAATCAGTGTTTCAGTTTCATTTATTCATGTGAATTTCTTTACTAAAATATGATGCTTTTGTAATCCGGTCAGATTGGCAGCCACTATCATTTTATCGAAGTGAACCCTTCTCTGATTTTTGATCGAAGAAAAGCGTTTGGCATGCGATTAAATATACCTGCTGGGACAGCTACTAGATTGAGGTTGGATTTTTTGTCTCGTTAAACTTAATCTGCTGCAGCTAATGATTTTGTTGAATAAAACCGTACAAGTCTTTATCTTTTGATACTTATTCTTTCTATGCTCTCCTTGTAGTTTCAACTCAATTTTGATTTGAGCATTCTGCATATCTTTTTAGCCAGGGGATACAAAATCAGTGATTCTTGTACGGATTGCTGGTAAGCAAGTGATTAGAGGAGGAAATGCAATTGCTGATGGTCCTTTCAGTGATGCCAATATCACATCAGCAATGGAAGCTGTTAATGCCAGAGGATTTGGGCATCAGAAGAAACAAATGGCAGGTATAGTTACTAAGTCATGCCCCTTATTTTGTTGTTTGTTTGGTGTAACTTGAAAATTACGATTATATACTCCCTCCATCCCGGAAATATAGTCTCACTTAGACTTTTTATAGTCAACACAAGTTAACTTTGACCAAATATTAATATCAATCTAACCATCCTAGTGAAATTCTAAAAATTGTAATTTATAGATCATTAATGTTTGGTCAAAGTTCACTTGTGCTGACAGCTGACCATTGAAAGTCAAATGAGACTATCATTGCGGGATAGAGGGGGTATGAAGTAGTATTGGATTATTTATATGGCCATTCATGAGAGAGACCTTCACGTGAATACTGGTTTTTACAGTGAAGTGTGATTGTTGAAGGATCCGCTTTAGCCAATAGAATGTCTCGAGAGGCCTATGCTAATATGTACGGTCCAACTGTTGGTGACAAAGTCCGTCTTGGTGACACTGACTTGTTTGCAGAAGTTGAAAGAGATTTTGCTGTTTATGGTGATGAGTGTGTGTTTGGAGGGGGAAAAGTTTTGAGAGAGGGAATGGGACAGGCTTGTGGATACTCGCAAAATCACTGTCTAGATACTGTAATCACAAATGCTTTGATTATAGATTATACAGGAATTTTCAAGGCAGATATTGGTATTAAAGACGGACTTATTGTTTCTCTTGGGAAGGCAGGCAATCCAGATATCATGCATGGTGTATCTGACAGCATGATAATTGGGGTGAGTCTTGTTTGAGAATAAGCGATAGAACAAAGGGATGGTCCATGTGATTAATATTGTCCTTTTTTGGTTTCTTTAATCAGGTTAGCACTGAGGTTATTGCCGGAGAAGGAAAGATCATAACAGCTGGGGCCATAGACTGTCATGTGCATTTTATATGTCCTCAATTAGCATATGAAGCAGTTTCCAGTGGTGAGACTTTTGCTTCATCGAACTTTTATCTATTCTGATTGAAATTGTCAAATTAGAATGTTTAGGACAGCCATCTGGGAGAACCCATTTCGAATCGTAAGGTTCTATGCAAGTTCCGTAAGTGTTTATAGCGAGTAACGCGATTCCTTCTCCCCCCCCCCCAACGCCAAGCAAGAATCAAGTGTTTAAAACAAGCCTCATGTTTCAGAAAATATCAGATACTTAGAAAATAAACCCATCTTAATAAAATTTTAGATCATTCTTTCCCCTTCCTCTTGGTGTTTCTGAAGCTCTTTGCTTTTCACGTTAAAAAGAAATGTCAACAAGAAATACCACCTTACTATGAGGTTCTTGTAAAGAGTGGAGGATCTATCATTTTTTTTTTTTTTTGGAAGAACTTGTTCCTCTCATATAATGCTTTGATAATTTTAAGGTTCTTGCTTTTGGGGGCTGTTGTTGTTGTGTGTGTGTGGCTTGGGGGGGGGGGGGGGTATGCGAGATACTATTCTTCCCGTTCACTAGTTCTTTCTCCTGATTTTTCACAATGTGTGTAGGCATTACAACACTAGTTGGAGGTGGAACTGGACCTGCTGAGGGGACACGCGCAAACTACTTGTACACCAGCCCCTTCTCATATGAAATTAATGTTGCAGTCAACTGACGACTTGCCTCTCAACTTCGGTTTCACTGGAAAAGTATGCGTTCATCTATGTGAACTTGAAATACTACATATACATATATATATACATATATAGGGTCGTGCTCCTGTGAGAACCTAAATATCGTGAGAACCGTGAGAACTTGGATACATTAGGTAAAAAACTAATGTATCCAATGGTTCACTTGGATACATCATTGGATACATTACTTGACTTGGATACATCATTGGATACATTACTTGGATACATTAGGTAAAAACTAATGTATCCAATGTGCACTTGGATACATCATTGGATACATTAAGTTCTCACGATATTTAGGTTCTCATTTGAGCACCTACCTACCTATATATATATATATATATATATGGATAGATAGATACTAGATAGATAAGAATTTGTCATGATAATGTTCCTCAATATTGCAGGGAAACACTGCCAAACCTGAAGGATTACATGAAATACTAAGGGCTGGTGCAATGGGACTGAAGCTTCATGAGGACTGGGGAACCACTCCTGCTGCCATAGACAACTGCTTGACTGTTGCAGATCAGTATGACGTCCAGGTAACTTGTTTTCGGAAAAAAAAACTCAACCCCTTCTTTCCTTTGCAAATTACGTCTTTACCATTTTGTTGACTGTATATATTGACAGGTAAATATCCATACAGATACCTTGAATGAATCTGGATTTGTGGAACATACCATTGCTGCATTTAAAGATAGGACGATTCACACTTACCATAGGTAAGAGCTAATTCAAACACCTTAACCCCATGCCAATTCCTACTACACGAAAGGTTTAATCTTTAAATACCAACTGGTTTCCTTGTATTTGTCCTTCCATGACATGTTTTTGTCCTTCCTTAGTTTGAGTTTCTTGGGATCTAAGAGGAAATGAATTTCTTCTTGAAACTCTTTTTATGGACGCTTATCATTGTCCTTTTCCGTGCAGTGAAGGTGCAGGGGGTGGTCATGCACCGGATATTATCAAAGTTTGCGGCGTTAAGAATGTTCTCCCTTCATCAACTAACCCAACTCGTCCGTACACTAAAAATACAATTGATGAGCACCTCGATATGCTGGTAGGCCAAATAAAGAAACCATCCGCTAACATGGGTTTTAAGAGCACATTTTTTAAGTACAATTTAAAAAAAAAAAAAATGGGGGCACAAGTTAGCTTTTGCTGTTAAGAAACACCGTGTTGTTAGTATTTTTTTTAAGGGATCTGTTTTTGATTTGCTCTTAACTGCTCACAGATGGTATGCCATCACCTGGACAAGGATATACCAGAGGATGTAGCGTTTGCAGAGTCAAGAATTCGGGCCGAGACAATTGCAGCCGAAGACATCCTGCATGATATGGGGGCAATAAGCATTATATCATCTGATTCACAGGCTATGGGCCGAATCGGAGAGGTTGCTAATTGAACTTGTAAATTTTGTATTTGTAGCTTGTAGCTTTCTCATATATTGAGGCTGATTTGGAATAAATCTTACTGTACTAGGTAATTTGCAGAACATGGCAAACTGCCCACAAGATGAAGTTAGTACAAGGATCAATTGAAGGTGGCTCACCTGACAATGACAACCTCCGGATCAAAAGATACATCGCAAAATACACGATAAATCCTGCTATAGCTAATGGGTTATCCCAACATGTTGGTTCTGTTGAGGTACATTGACTTGTTGACATATTTTTTGTAGATTTTGAGGTAATGATTCTTTAAAGTTTTGAAGTTGACTTTTGCGATTGCAGGTGGGTAAGTTGGCTGATCTTGTTATTTGGAAGCCCCCCTTTTTTGGGGCGAAACCAGAAATGATTATCAAAGGTGGTGATATAGCTTGGGCTAACATGGGTGATCCAAACGCGAGCATTCCTACTCCAGAGCCAGTAAGTTGATGATCTTCATCTATGACTAAGGGGCTGATTTTACTAAGGGGGTCACTTGACCCCTCTGACTTTTCAAGTATTCCACTTTGCCCCTTTAGATTTTTGAGAAATGTTATATTTCCCCCTTATTCTTTGCAGCTGCCCCCCCCCCCCCTCAAACACTACCTTAAAGTAGTGACAAGATTTCTCTCTAAATCTAATAAACTAATCTTACTTTAGGTGATGATGCGACCCATGTTTGGAGCGTTTGGCAAGGCGGGAAGCACCAACTCCATTGCTTTTGTGAGCAAGGTATGTATATGTACATGTGTGTGTGTGTGTGTGCGCGCTTGTATGATTCAGTAGATTCATTTTCGTATGATTTTTTCACCTTCAGGCAGCTTTGGACTGTGATGTAAAAACTCAATACGGACTCAACAAGAAGATTGAAGCAGTGGGAAATGTGAGGAAGCTCACAAAACTCGACATGAAGTTAAATGATGCCCTTCCCAATATCAACGTTGATCCTGAGACTTACACAGTCACAGCAGATGGTGTGGTTCTTACATGTTCTGCAGCTACCACGGTCCCACTTTCTCGAAACTACTTTCTCTTTTAAATCATCAGCGGAAGGTAAATTCTTTTTCTCTGTTTGATCCTCTTTATTTATTTATTTCTTGTTTGTTTATGTTTCTCTGTTAAGTCATCCTTATAACCATGTCTTGATTTAACAAAGACTATGACATTTCTCCAGTCATTTGATTGGACTTCTAGATCATCTATCTAGATACCAAAACCTTCATTATCTTGGAGAAATGATTATATATTGAATATTCTACTGTATTACAATTAATACTCCCTCCGTCCCATAACAACTTGCACCAATTTTCTTTTTGAGTGTCCCATTAGCAAGACTCACTTTTCTAAAATGCCCAAGTTGTATTCTTTCTTTATTTACCCTAACCCATATGTCATACTCACAGACTTGAATTGTGGGTCCTACTCGCAAATCATCATACTTACAACCGTTTCCCAGTCACTTTTGAATATACTGTACATTTGCTCCTTAATTTTCATGTCGAAAAAATAATGGTGCAAGTTGTTATGGGACGGAGTGAGTAGATTATAGATGCACAGTTCAACATTCCAGAATCAGTAAATACCTTCTGTACTTTTTTATAATTTCATATAACAGAAAATGTCTCATATTCATCTTATTCTTCTTACAGTTTCATTTTTCACAGAGTTGAAGAAACACGTGGACAAGTACCCTTCAGTCTAGCCACATTATTGGATCTAAGACGATTATATTAATACTCCATTTGTCCCGAAAAGTTTGTCTTGTCATTTTGACTTTTTATAGTCAACATAAATGAACTTAGACCAACATTAATGTCGATCTAATCATTCTAGTGAAATTATAAAAATTGTAATTGACAAATCATTAAGTGATTTATCAATAACAATTTTTATAATTTCATTGTGATCATCAGATTGACACTAATGCTTGGTCAAAGTTCATTTATGTTGACTAAAAGTCAAAATGAGACAAACTTTCGGATACAGGGGAGTACTTAATACCAAGCCAACTGTTTTTGATTGGTCAAACTGCAAGGAAGCTCATGGTGATGGTTGTTAGGATCAATATATATATATATACACATTCTTGTACACATTGGTGCATTCCTTTAGGCTTTTTATTTGCTCACCTTACTCTATTACATGTTATAATATACAAAACTTTAAATAATAGTCCCTTCGTCCTAAAATGAATGTCCGAAAAACTTTCAAATTTGCTCTTTATTTTGTATTAAAATATAATTATCTGGTGTTTTAATAAACAAAAATATGGTGAACAATAAAGAAAGAGAAATCAAAATATCATTTAAATATAATTCATATCAACCAATAATTATCCTAATCAAAATCAAAAGAAAATTGAACTAGCAGCTCAAATTGGAAGGGCATAAAAGCCAAATTGGAGAGGAAGCATGTAATAATTGAAATACTAAAAATGCCTTTGCTAGTATTCGAACACTAGTTTTCTAGTTTTCTTGGGGGTGCACAGTTATGTATATATCATACATATAATATTTGTTTATTCTTAAATACGAAAATTCACCGGGTGCACTTGCACCCCTTTCTTATACTGAAGATCCGCCCCTGACTCTTCCACTTCAACCAACCTGCTTTAATCCTATGAGCCATATCTCCATCCAATTCTCCATCTTTTTGGATAATAGATCCAAGATAGCGAAAGAACTCGGAAGCTTGGACAATCTTTCCATCGAATGTCCTTGGTCAAACATAGGCAACAATCGAAGGGTTCTAATAGAAGCTTGCCAATAGATGAATCACCAATAAAAATAACAGAACTTGACCACTTAAGGGTCGCGGCAAATTTAATTTTACTGCAAATTGAAGCCCCATTTTCACTTAGGTGGCCATATACTCCATCCGTCCCATTTTAAACTTCAAAAATTTCCCATTTGGGTGTTTCATTTTAAACTTCAAAATCCAAAAAAAGAAATTTATAATTTTTTATTTAGTGGTCCTACATGTCATACACACAACAATTATACACTAACTATTTCCTACCCCACTTTCTCTCTCTTACTCATTTTCTATACTCACAACACTCTACCTCACTATCTATATTTTGTAATATAAAGATTCTCATCTTAATTCTTGTGCCCACTTTTTTTTTGAAGTTTAAAATGGAACGGAGGGAGTACAACACAAACACAAGTAGGACTTCTTTCTCTTTTAAGCCGTCCCAAAACAATTGAGACTGTTCAAAATAGAAATGTTTTAATATATTTAGATTCAACCAATCCCACCATTTAATTTTACTCATTTTTTCTTTTCATTTTCCACCACTCAATTTATTTCACCAATACTACTATTTACCCCACCAATTCGCTCTCTTCATTTTTTACCACACATACACTATTTTTCTCTTAATTATTGTGCCAACTCTTCTAGTCCTACTTGTATAGTATACTTTATACATCTCATTTTAAACTTTAAAAATTTTCGTTTTTGTGATCCATTTTAAGCTTCAAAACTTAAAAAAAAGTTTTTTTTTTATACTTTTTATTTGTGGACTCCACATGTCATACTCACAATAATTACCCACTAACTATTTCTTACACCATTTTCTCTCTCCTATCAAACCATATACACTCACAATACATCACTTTTTTTTTTAATTCTTGAAACCCAAAAATTTTATGAAGTTTAAATTAACACGGAGTAAATGAATTTGGGAGAATGACAGAAACGGACGAGATGGTGCGAATGAAAATGTCTGAAAAAATTACTCCCTCTGTCCCGCTTTAAAGTTTTTACTTTCTTTTTTAGTTTGTCCAAATTTAAGGTTCTTACTTTGCTTTATTACCTAAAATGGAAAGTGGAACCCACTTGTCATTCTCACAATAAAAACTCTCTACCCACTTTCTCTCTCCCACTTTACTTTTCATACTCACAACATATTTTTTTCCCATTTCCGTGCAAAATCAAATTAGTAACTTTAAATTGAGACGGAGGGAGGGAGTAACTGATAAAGACCCTTGTCTCTATTGTCTCACCTGCTCATTTTGTCTCAACATCCAACTCAAATGAAATTAGGTGAGTACTTGGAATTGGATTTCTTCTGTCTAATCTTACTATTGTACCATTTGCATCTTCATTTGTACATATGTAACATCAGATTAGGATTAAGATCTATCACCATAACTTCCAAAAATGAAAAGCTTAATAAAATTATACATTTATTTATGGCATTGATCTGTCCTCTCCTCTGTGGCTCACCATTATTTATCCCCCTCTACCTCACAATTCAAAAATCATTGACAATGTCGGACCATCCAATTCAGCTCGTAGACCCCAAACAAGCCCATGATCAAACCCCACTCATCCAAACAGAGCAATCCCAAGAAGCTCAAAAACAAGAACTTGTCGACGATGGTGATGGTGATGGTGATGTTGATGATGATGGCGGAGATACCCATCTTGACAAAACCCTTCAATCGTTGGAATCGTTTCTATCGGTTTTGGGTTTCCGCCAATCTTCAATTTTGAGTTTTGGGTTTTCTTGGGCGGCGTTCTTGGTGATTGGGGTTGTGATCCCGGTTGTTGTACTAGTGCGCACCAACTGTTTGGGTTGTGATCTGTACCAAATTCAGGCGTTTGAGCTCGATATTGTCGTTTGTCAGGCGTGTTTGGCTGCTGTTTCTTTGCTATGTCTTTCTCATAATCTGAGAAAATATGGGATTCGCAAGTTTCTGTTTGTTGATCAGTTTAGTGGACATATGGAGAGGTTTTCTGAGGATTATATTCAAAAAATTACGGTTAGCAATGCCCATTTCACTAGACAAATAACACACACACACAATCACATTTATGTTTGTGTAATGTTTAGGTAGCTGTAGAATTGAATTTGATCGTCGAAGAGATTTTGATTGTAACAGTGACATTTCATCATTGTTATCATAGCCAAAAGTAAAGCTGCGAAGCAGCTAAATGCTGATTTTTAAAGAAATTATGATGATGTGGGATGCAAAGTTAGCTCAGTTAAGCTTAACCTTGCCTCCACAAGCAAAGGTGCTGGTTTGCAGCTCTATTGAACTTGTGATAACGATAATGTGGTGTCACCATTACACTCAACTTCTACTCGTCAACTGTGTGTCACAGAAACGTTTTTTGATGAGTAAATGGTTCAGGCTTGAGTAATCGGATATATGATGCATAAGTCGGAAACTGCAGTTGGAATTATTGTGTTTTTCAATACCTAGTATTTCTTGTATCTATTATGGTTGATTTGTCTATGAAATTGGGTATGAGCAAAACGATTGAAACTATTGATTTGCCAAGTTCAGTGATAACCCAATATTCTGTTTTCATGGAACGTCTTAAGAGAACTTGTAGATTTATACGACCACCTTCGTATACTATCTTAATACCTGAGTGTGCTCAAGTGTCTTCAAGGCATATATATTGCCCATGTTTCTTGATTTTGTAAATCTTGACCCGTTATTTCATTTTGACAGGGTTCTGTCCGCCTGCTAGTATGGTGGATTCTCCCATGTTTTATAATGAAGATTGTGCGTGAAGTCATCCGCATTTCATACGTGCATCATGAGTCATGGTGGCAGTCTTGTGCTATTTTTCTAGCATTGATTGTGTCATGGACTTACGTTACCATGATCTTTCTATCATCATGTATAATGTTCCATCTGGTCTGCAATTTGCAAATAATCCACTTTGATGACTACGGGAGGCTCCTGGGAAGAGAAGCTGATGTTTTGGTGTTTATAGAGGAGCACACTCGGCTACGGCATCATCTCTCCAAAATAAGCCATAGGTTTCGAATATTTCTCCTTCTAGAATTCATTGTTGCCACAGCAAGCCAGTTTGTAACTCTGTTCCAGATTACAGAGTACAGAGGAATTATCACTTTCATAAATGGCGGTGATTTTGCAGTAAGTTCTGAGCTTTTATTATTCTCTTTTTGAAATATTACTGCATGCTCATTGTGATTTAGCTTTCAGTTATTATCCATAGAAGGAAGGTAGGATTCTTGGGTAATATAACCGAATGGAGATACCTAAATTGTAGATAAATAGTAAGAAACCACACTGTGATAACTGAACAGTTGGTCCGTTTGGTTGGAGAAAATATCTGAGTTATGATTTTGGAAGATGAGCTTATTGCGGTAGTCTTTGATTATTCCCTGGACCCCACACATAGTGAGAGATCTTGTAGAACCAGGTTACTCAGAGTTGGAACCCGTTTTTGAACCCCATAATTTTTCTCATTCAAATGACTTCCCTTACAGGTAGAAAACGGGATCTCAAACTCAATGCTAGTCCGTCCGTATTGTGGAATTTCGCTTTTGGACTTCTTTTTACTTTTCTCCCTCGTTTTCCATGTAGGTCTCATCGATTGCTCAGGTTGTGGGGATAATTCTTTGCTTGAACGCTGCTGCAAAAATCTCGCATAGAGCCCAAGGAATTGCCTCGATAGCAAGTAGGTGGCATGCTTTAGCTACAGCTAGCACTAACGATACATCTCGAATGAGCAGGGCAATAGTGTGGGGAACTTGGAGGCTGCAAATCGAATGACCTCCATCTTCTCGGAAAGTGATTTGGAGTCCCTCGATTATATGGCAGTCCCAACAAACTCTCAGTTGGCATCTTATATGACTTCATACCACAGAAGACAAGCCTTTGGTAAGCATATTAAGTGCATTTCTATTACCACGGAAGATTAATGTTTTTTTTTTTTTTTTAATTTACTTTGTAAATTTGGGTTTCTGTTGGCAGTGATGTATTTGCAGAACAATCCAGGAGGAATAAAATATTTGGTTGGACAGTTGATCGGGGGTTAATTAACACAATTTTCTTTATTGAACTCTCTTTGGTTCTATTTGTGCTCGGGAGGACAACAGTATTCACTACAAGTGAGTGATCTGCAGACATTTTTGTGTCTGTAACCCGTCGTTTGACTAGTCAACTAGCTGGCTCTGTTTCCAGCTATCTACCGAGCTGTTGCCAAGAGCTTCGACAACTCTGATAATGAAATCAAAAGACCGAAACTCTTGTGTTAGGTATGTAGTTGGGACCCCCAGCTTTTCTGTTCATATACGAGATGGCCATCTTTTAAGTTAAAGAGAAAGAGAAAGAGAAGAAATTTTTGTGCAGTCTTTTTGTTTCTTCTCTTCTGTAAACTCTTTTGTTTGTACAGTTGAGTTCAGTAGATGGTTTCGATTATTGTCGAATTCTTTGTGCAGTCTTTTGTTTTCTTCTCTTCTGTCACCAAATCTCGGAATGACCTTTGCATTAGAAGCAAAAGTTTTCGGCGGAAGGATCCAGAAAATCGTTTTTTTTGATCAATATTGCAATCTACGATCAAAGAAATACTCCTTTAAAAAGTTTGAATAGTCAAACGTGAAGATCATTATGGGACGGAGGGAGTATAAAAATTTTAGAAACTGGCCTATTCAAGGGAGCTTAGACTGTGAAAACTGTCTGGAATGAAAACCTGAAGAAAACCCTTTTTATATAATGAGTAGAAGCGTGAAAGGAAAATGATACTCCAACTGTTACAACACACAATCATGTAGAATCATTTTTAACAATGTCGAGTTTTGATTCCCCTTAGAGCCAAGTACTACTTACTTTACTTTACTCCCCCGTCCCAAATTTAAACTTCAAAGTTAATGCAAAAAATCAATTATCTATCAACTTATACTTCGAACTTCAATTAATTATATAATAATATTTTCATTAAGATAATAATCTATTTTTCTACAAACTCTTGGTGGATAAGGGAGTATTTGATTACTACACTCTTAGTTGGGCGAAATGGACACTTGAACTACTTCTTAATGTAATACTCCCTCCATTTTCAAGTTTTTTAAAAAAAATCGTGTATTTACCTTATTTTTTTCTAGTGGCTTTAATTTTGCAAACGAAAAGAGGATTACAAAAATATATATGTAAATATTGCCAAAAAAAAAAGTAGCAATTATAAATAATCTGTAAAATCTAGGCATTCATCTTTTTAGAAGCAGATGGAGTAGCACACTCTGCCAATACAAACGACAAGCGCCGATACAAGATTTTTTTGAACAAGTTAGGTGGTCTAGTAGACTAACATCTTGCTTGCATCAACAATTGTACAAAGTTTGACACACCCAAGTAAATGAAATCCCGTAGCAATTCCAGCACACCCTTTCATCTCATGTTTAGATGGTGACATTGACCACTTGACATTGGCACAGCAAAAGTCAAAGGCACACTTCCACCCTGCGGTTTTAGGTTCAATAGCTATCATCTTAACTTGTACACCACAACTGTAATGAGATGCACCCAATACGTCTAATATTTTTGAAGTGTGATGCGCCATCCCATTTGTCCCTCGTAACAAACAAGGCAAAACAAATTTGCTGCATATCAGTTATATTTACTGCTAGTAACTAAATTTCACTCCTTGGTGTGACAATACCTATAAGAAATTGTGCAACAAAAACAGCTTTTAACATGCTGTCATTTTCTTCAACAATCATGAGTCAATGTCAGAATACCTCCAAATTCAAGGATGTTAGCTACAACAACTTACGACGCACTACAAATGCAAGCGAAGCTAATGAAAATTTTTCAGCATATTAGAATGAGTGCAGCAAAAAAAAATTAAAAAAATCAGAAGCCGAGTGCAACAAACTAAGCACATGGCAATAGAGAAGCCAAAAGCCTTTTCTGTCAAGTTTTCTTGACCATGTAGGGGTGGGGTACGATCAAATAGCACTATACATGGGAAGGGATTTGTTTGTTCATCACCATCTCTCACCACAGCAAGCATTTATTTTCAAAATACCCCATCAGTCCCAAAGAGAGGATACTTGAATAACGTTGTATGGAAATTCCACCTTGGACAATTACCTCATAATCGTGCTTTGGCTGGATTCCTACTTCAGGATCACTATTCTGTACTTCCCTCGTCAACAGGACCAACCAAAGCTTTTCCCTAAGATTCATGCATTCCAACGATAGTTATGCTAAAAGGGACCACGGCCTACATCTATTATATCACCCAAATAACCCAAAGCACACAGCAGAAACTTAGAATTTCGTGACCGGTTCTGCTCAAATGAATGCATTAAAGCTCTCTACACAAGTTGATCATGGTGATTATAGATTACAGGATCACATCACATTTAAGTGAGCATTCCATTGTATTACCAAAATTGAGGGGTCAAAAGCTGCCAAAGTTCCAGTGCCCAAACTAGAGTGGCAATACCACAATTATTAAAGCTAGACTGAAACAGAAGAAGGAGCCTCCAAATAAAGCAAACTTTTAGAACATGCTAACTTGCAGAATTCACTCCAATAATTTTCTAGCATACACAAGAACAAATTAGGTCCACCTACAAAATTTCATTCCACTCGAACAGAAGAACAAGGCCGAGAATCTATATTAGAGAATGTTTCCCTGTAGTAGAATACAACAAAAAAATCACTTTTTGGATGCATATAACTGCTGCCAAAAAGTATACAGCCTAAAAATCATCAATAGAGTTTACATATTCTCTATCAGAATACAGTAGTTGAGTTAGAGATATCTCTTTTTCTTTGGGGATACTTTTTGACATACGCTGACCTATCATGTTATACCAAAATTCATCATGAAAATGAAATAAAGACGAACGATACACATCCCAGTTGGATTAACCACGCATGTGCTGACTAATCAACCCCACTCTACCCCCCACAGCAAAAAAAAAAAAATGCCCATGCACAGCCCACACACACGGCAGAAAAAAAAAAAGGATGAATTAGATGACCATGTGTCGACGAATGCTGAAACCTATTTGAGGAAACTGCTTTCCTTATTCCACAACTATCAACTACTAACGTGAAAACATCAAACAAAATATTTTTACCTGTTAGTCACAAACCGAAAGGGGGGGGGGGGGGGGGGGGGGGGGGGGGGGGGGGGGGGGGGGGGGTGGGGGGGGGGGGGGGGGAATCCTCTACGAACAGCCATACATAAAAGTCTATGATGGCGTTGCAGTTTGAGCAGCAAGGTTATGAATTGTAAGCAAACAAAACTTGTGTCACGAATTAGGAGTGCAGGCAAGATGTCCATAAATGAGTGTGCATAGATGTCCATAAATGAGCGTGTAATGGAAGCGGAGATGGATGAAACAAGATAGTATCTTTGATCATTATAGTACTTGCAGACAGCCTATAGGAAATCATGATTATGAATAATGCCCCTACCTACAACCCAATGTTACAATGTCTTGTAACCAGAAAAGATAATCAAAATTAAAAAATACCCACGCACGAAGATTAGTCATTTCAACCACAAAGATCATACCCATTGTAAACAGAAGGATGGTGAGGTACCTTGCCAAGCATGAAGGAACACCATCAAAATCTGCAGAGCTGAAAATTAACTGGATATAATAAGTTCCAAGGTGTGTGTAGGTGCCTCCTCAACCTGCTTGGCTTTGATACTGCAGCGACATTCGCAGACAAATGACATAAGAGCTCAGAATTACTGAAATCTGACATCTTTGAAGGCCATAAAATTTAAATCAAAGGATTTGCAGCAAATATACACAGCTGATCTTTCATTCTCGCCCATGCCAAGGCTCAACTTCAGGACATAAGCAAGAATATGGAGATAGGACTCAACATGTAAGCCTCAAATACTATCAACTAGCAGAGTACAGAAGTACGAGAAAATGAAAAGGATTGGACAACTCGATGATTCTCACAGATATTGTCCTGCTGACATCATGCTGACCTTTACATCCTGGGTTATAGCATCAACCATGCAGAAATAACGACAACTACATGAAAATTCTGTACAATCTTGATCAGAGGTGGTAGAAGGCCTCTTTGGCACCGAGGTAAAACTAAATGCAGAGTGGTGGCTTCATTATTTCATTAACAAAGCCCAAATAAAAAACTTCATCTACAGCCATCAATATGTAATTCATGCACTTGCTCTTTGCAAAGCAATACAAGATACTGCATCAGCGTGAAAAACAACAATTTCTTTATGAAAAGTCAATTGCCATGAGAGCTTAGAATCATTGTGAACGAGACATGCAATGCACTAACGGTGACGAGAAAAAGGTGGGCCGTGCTGCTCAAGAGATGGGAGAGTAAACAATATACCCACAGAAAAAAAAATCTCTCTACCACCACATATCTTGGATCAAACTCATTTACTAAGTCAGTATGCCACATGGAAGCACCAGCTCAATTTAGACATGGACGCCAAAAGCAAAACTAAGATAAAAGATAAACACTAACTATGTTATCAGTACTACCACATAGGCATTAGGGGAACACTGACAGAAGGAAAAAGAAAAGGGGGACGGATAACATTCTGATCCTTGACTGACATTCCACAAATGCTAGATTTGATAAATTACCTTAAGATTGCAACACTTTCTGTCAACTACTCCGTCAATGAAAAGCTAAATCGGCCCTCTCCTTGCTACACCAACCATCTCTTGCAAACACAATACGAACATTAAAAGGGTAGAAACACTAAAGGTATCACAACTTTGTGGTATTTAAAACCAATATTAAGAAAATTGTTACAATGTACAAACCAAAAATATGTTACATACAAGAGTTCCAACTGAAACTGTTCCTAAAAAGAAAGGCCGTTAAGCCACACCTTGCACAAAGAAGTCAACCTGCCATATATCTGATTGGAAAGCAAAGGCAAAGGTGTCTCCCCCCCAGACCATCAAGGGTGCCTGCTAAAAAACAGCATGAATGATCATCTTACAAGCAATGTTCCGAGCTTCCACCAGCCATGGGTTCTCACCTCAACCAAATCAATCTGTGAGTATTGCATAAACTAAAGCAAAGAGATAAAGCTTTGTAGCACAATATTTCTTAGCCAAACAAACCGCCAGTCCCTAGTTCTGCTTGCTGTAACTCCTTCCGACGCTGCTCTTCTAAAGGATCAGGACTTTTCATGACCCTCCGTGTACGCCTGAAAATAGTGAGTATGATTCAGTATGAGGATCACTGGTAAAAAACAAACAGTTCATTAAATCTATAGCTTGTAGGTTAGGATACCTGTCTGTGCATGCTGAGCAGGGAAAGTGGGCATAAAATCTTTGGATTTCGGAAGAGGTACTTCACGGAACCATTCATGGTTAAGGGCAGCCTCAGCTGATATCCTCTGTACATTTAAAATAACACAGTTATCACATTTTATCAGCACAAAATAACATTTACTACAATAAGGTGTGCACATACATGAACAGTAATGTACCTTCTCAGGATCATAAGTTAGAAGTTTGTTCAGCAAGTCGAATCCAGCATCAGATAGAACTGGTGAGCCAGTGAAAGATGTGGCTGGAAACTTCCTACGCAAGAGATTATACCTGAGACAAATACATCAGTTGTAATAGAAACAAGAACACTTTGTTGCGTAGCTCAAAAATTCACCAAATGAGGCCAGAAAGCCAGACCAGAAAATCACCCAAAGCTGGAAGCCTGGGAAAACAGTGGCAAAAATAAGAAAATACGAATGCTATAGTAAAAGTTCAATGAAATTACAAAAAGGGCCACTTACTGATGCTTGACGAAATTTCCCTTGACTCCAGGCAGTTTGGAAAAACCTGGCCAGATCGTCTCATTTGGCGTACCAAGGTTTTAAAAAATCTGCAATTGTACATCCCCACAAAGACTTTCAAGGCCGAAAATTCACTACGGTAATTAGGGATCTGAAGGACATTTTCAACCAAGCGCAGGAAAAACATGGTCAATTATTTACCTTGTCAAGTTGATCAACCTCTGTTTTCCCATTGAATAGCGGCCTGCTTTGATAACAACTCAGCCATGATACACCCCAACGACCACATGTCAATTGCCGTAGAATATTGTTTTGCTCCCAACAGAAGTTCAGGTGCCCTATAAAAAGAGCTCAAACAGTTTAAATAACAAAAAGAATAAGAAATTACAAAAGTGAAACACAGCTAAGAAAATACCATGCAGCTTTATCCACATATGTTTCCATTAATTCCATGCTGTTTGATCATTAGTATATTATTAAGGAGTGACAAAAACATATTTGAAGGATAGGTGCCTATGAAACCGACGTTAAGCGGAATGCAAAGTTACAAAATCATTATATGTCACTATAATCTACATATAACAACGGGTCCACAACAATAATGTCAAGTGCATGATATACACTTGTGATATATGTATGAGCCAGAGACAATCCCAATCCAAATTAGTAAACATAGCCGCTAGCTCTAGAGACAGGGGCATTCACTTGCGCATGCATCACTTGAACAAAGTAGTTATCATCAAAAGGTATTAAAACTCAAATGGCCTTGAGATGAAACCATACGGGGTAAGAGAATAAAATAGGGTAGCAATAACAGCATCAGATGATAAGCAAAAAAGATCAAGATTTACCAAGTAACAGCTCACCTGTACCACAAAGTCACCACCAATCGAGTATACGGTTTCAATGGGCTACCATATTGACGAGCCAATCCAAAGTCACATATCTTTAACTCACCACGATTATTTAAAAGCAAATTTGATGTCTTCAGATCTCGATGAAGAACCCAATTATCATGAAGATACTTAGTGCCTTCAAGAAGCTGAAGCATAAGGCATTTAACTTCACTTTGACTAAACGGTTGTTTCATTGTCTCCATCAGTGCCTTCAAATCATGTTCCATGTATTCCATAACCATAAAGATGCTATCAAGATTGTTCCCAACAACTACTTCCTTAACATCCACAATTGAAGGTGGTGAAACGAAAGAAGAATATTTATTTCTCTAAGAGAAGTCAAAGGGAAGCCTTCTCTTTCTTTCTCCATCTTGACCTTCTTTAAAGCAACAACTTCCCCAGTCTTTTTATCCTTGGCCCTATAGACAACCCCATATGTGCCTTCATCTATCTTGTTAAGCCTTTCAAACTCTTCAACACTTCTACAACCCTGAAGCATGTTAAAACTTCTTTGTGGAGGACCAGTAAGCTCTGGTGTACCAGGAGAGTCAAGCTCATCCTCTGAATCTGCATCTGAATGGCTAACACCCAGCACTATCGTTACTGCACTCCTCATCAATCTCCATGTAATCTTCCTGTCCAAATCATTGTCTGAGTGATGGTCTCTAGTAGAAGACCGAACGTGATAAGCACCATCATCAGATTCAGATGATCTCGCCCTAATGCCTTCTGAGCCCTCTCTTCAGCTCCCCCGCCTCAGGACTGAGTGACCGCCACCGCGACCTGGGTTCACCTGATCCTGAAGGGGGCATCTGCTTTCTTCTTCTTCTGTGTCTGATCGTCATCAGGCACAACCAGAAAGTTCACCCTCATCAGCTGGGGAATTGGGCATCATTTGCCCATTTAGAGGCTTTTTATATTCCGCGCTGGCACGTAATCCTCATCTTCACGCTGTTCAACATCCTGATTGTACCCCTCACGCTCTTCCTGAAATGGAGAAGGAGATGAAATAGCGGGAGGTTCAGATGAAGCAGAATCATGCAACCCAACATCCATTGGAACATTAACTGGAGATGGCCCTGCACTTGGAATCTTACTATTATCAATAGGAGAGATTTTTACACCTCCAGCAGGAACTGCGTTAGGTGATAGACGATATGACTTCGGCAGTGGAGGCGGAGGAGGGAGGATAGTATTTGCTGGAGAAAATCTACTCTTAGATACATACTGACTTCTTTGTCATCTCTGTCCCATACGACTGGTGAAAACTTTCTCTTCTTATTCAACGAAGATGATTTGGTCCCATTCTCTAACTTTCGGCCCTCATTATCGTTAACCAGAGATTCTGAATCATAGCCTCATCAGAGCCTTTCACTTGACAACTCCCCAGGCTCTCGGTCCACAGGTCTAACTGGATAATCACCCTGCCTCGTACCTCCACCATCCCCACTGCTGGCACTGCCCCCAGAATTACTCCTACTTGAGCCAGACCTATACCCACTACCATTCACCATCTCCCTCTCTTTGATATCCTTCTGTCTAACCCTACCTTTATCCCTGTTATCCCGGTCACGACTCCGACTCCTCTCATGCTCCTGCTCTCCATTCCGAATCCCCTTTGCATACCCAAACTCCCTCTTTGAAACTTCAAATTCACTATCACCCTCCCTAAACTCATTGTCGCTGTGGCCACCACGCCTTCCTGCCGCCATATACGTGAGCATATATATATACCCAACGTTACCAACTTAAACAAACACAATACTTGATTTCTTTTTATTTCTTTTTCTCCTTACCAACTAAAACCCTAACCTATTAATCACTTATAAACCCCAAACAAAATTCAATTTTTTCTACTTCCAAGAACACTAAAAAAAAAACCTAAATTCAATAAACTCACCGAAAAGCCAACAACAGATCCGATGCAGACAATATAAAGATCAACAACGAATAGCATCAGGTATCGAAATTGATTTTATCGCATCTCTAGAATTGACAGATATATCAGTTTTAATACCAAACTGAAACCCTAGAAAATCGAACACACGCAAAAAATGAAAAGAGATGCAAAAGACCTGATAAGAATAAACCCTAGAGGCTTTCGATTGAGTGTGTAGCGTTCTCTCTCATGTGAGAATAAAGATTTCCAATTACTTACCGGACAACCGAACCGAGGGAGAGAGAGGAGAGAAACTGCGGCGGCGATGCTTGCTTCTTGACAGATTTTTTCTTCTCTTCGAAATAGAAGAAAAGTCGCGACCGAAGAGAGAGAGAGGTTTTTCAAGATCGATCCTTTTTGTTAACCCGTAATGGGCGTCTAGATTTTTTTTTTATTTTTTAAAATATTCCTTATTTTATTACTCATAATTGATTGATAAGGTAAGAAAATAGCCTACCACTCCTTGAGTTTTGTTCACATGTCAAATTGTACCCTTGGTCATAGTTATAAATACCGTTTATGCACATGTTTTTTATTGAAATGAGACGTACAAGTTCTAAAATACACCAGTACATCGTTCTGGGTTTATCGCATTTTTTCAGTATATGTTATAAGATGTATCTTAGAAGTATACCAACAAAATTGTTACACAATCTTGTATTTCCATTAAATATTTATATGTTTTTGAAGATATAAACATGAACTTAATAAAAATTAGTTCAAAATGTGATATTTACATAGTATAAATGCATTTTGATGATGTTTACTTCAGATCGAGGGATTTTTTTAACAAAAAACATATAGCCATCAGCTTTACATCATTTTGATTCACGCCCTTCATTTAAAAATGAGTTTAAAAACGTCACTTTTTCATATCGGGCAGAACACTTTCATCTCGGCGCGGTTCAGACCGGAACAAGCCGATACAGAGCGAAATTTAAAACATAACGGAATTAACTCATTTCACACTAGTTTTTGACCGGGACACGGATTTGTTTTTGGGTCAACTCTCAAAAGGCATCATACTAACGGAGAGTGTGTGTGCACCTTTATATACTAAGAAATTCTTCATTCAATTGCCGATAATATTGAGTGTTTGTTGCTACTCTATATGTCAATGACAACCATTAGCGGATCCAAGAGTAATAAAACATCACACTCATCATAACAATATATCAAGTATTGAAAGAATATGTGAAAAGTATGTTGAAATTGGTATAGAAAATTAGGTTTGACCTAACTTTGACCAAAATTCCAAGAGTATTCATTTTATGGAAAATGATTTTAAGTTGCAAATTATTAATCTACGTTAGGAGTAGATTAAAGTGGTATATTTATTTTCTCAAAACCAATTTCGGAGTGAATGAGAAATTAATGCCTAAATTAGCAATTTAAGATAATAGTTGAAGAATAATTAGCAAATGGAGTTACATCCAACATTGCTAAGAAAGGGGAATTCAAAGCCAACATATTATGTGGGCATCTAAGGAGGAGTCATCAAGTTGTATCCTTCTTGGGCCAACCAAGTGGGCTATTTATTGGGCCAACCATGCAAGCTAGTAGGGAAATGGGTTAATTTTGAGGCGGTTTAGGGCGCACTTTGCACTTCGTATGCATCGGTCTAGGAGCTGTGGAGCTTAAGTTTTTGGCCTAAGGTGGGCTCGGTAATGGGTCGGCCCAAGATCTTGGTTCGACGACTAGAATTTGGGCTCGGTGACTTGGAGCAGATCGGGCTTGTCTGGAGCGGCCCAACCGAGAAGGCTTCTGG
>JAOWBW010001083.1:177494-275849 GCA_026119855.1 Campanula takesimana
TTTTTTTTTTTTTTTTTTTTTTTAGAGAAGGGAGTCTAGTCACAGTAGCGTCTGAGCTTGCTGAGGTTGACTGGTTCCTTGAACGGGTTGCCATCCAAATCTGCCATTCTGACCGCTCCTCCGGAGAAGATCTTCTGTACTACAAACGGCCGTACCCAAGTGGGGCCATTTCCCGAGGGGGTTGAACTTGTTGGCGCAAGCGTACTCTTTGAGCACCAAGTCTCCTTCCTTTATCGACAAGCTTGACCGTTTTATTGAAGGCTTTCGTCGTTTCTCCGTTGATAGGCCCGGATGTGTTCCATGGCCTTCAATCTGCGTTCATCGAGCGTTGCCAATTGATCATAGCGACTACGAAGCCATTCTACCTCATTCACTTGGTTCTCGAGCAAGATCCTCAAAGATGGCACCTCCAACTCAATAGGAAGTACTGCTTCCCTGCTGTATGTCAACGCGTAGGGGGTTTCTCCAGTAGCGGTGCGGACTGACGTTTCTGTACCCCCAAAGTGCTAATGGTAATTTCTCGGGCCAATCCCGCCCCTGCAAAGCCATTTTGCGAATTATCTGCTCTATCGTCTTGTTGGCCGCTTCAACCACGCCGTTAGTCTGTGGATAGTACGGGGAAGATTTCTTTCGTTCGATCTTGAATTCTCTACGAGCAAGCGAGCACATCGGCTTCGAAATGACTGCCATTATCTGATATAATGAGGTTAGGGACCCCATACCGAAACATAATGGTCTCTTTGATAAACTGGCGCCACCTTCTTGGAATTCAGCACCTAGTAAGACTGAGCTTCGACCCACTTTGTGAAGTAGTCGACCGCGACGAGGACGAATTCATGACCTATTACTTCCGGCCGGCGAGATCTTCCAATGATGTCTATACCCACGTGGCGAATGGCCAAGGCGTGGTGGAACTATACAATTCGTGTGGGGGAATGTGGTTGAGGTTGGAGCATACTTGGCACTTGTGACACCGTCGAACCCATGAATACAGTCCGTCTCCATGGTAATCCAATAATAGCCCAGCCGAGTGATCTTCTGCCTAAGCATCTTGCATTCATGTGGGGTACCCGCAGCAACCCGTTGTGTACTTCTTCCATTATTGCTTCAGCTCTCTTGTGGTCGACACATAAAAGCAACAAACCGTCGTAATTGTCTCTTGTACAAAGTATCGTCTAACAGAAAACAAACTGCGCCCCGCCAACCTTTTGAGTGCTTGCAGACTCTGGCTTTCACATCTCCGTCAAAGGACATCTCTCCGTGCTTAAGGAACTTGTAGATTTGGGCGTACCATTGATCTCCGTTTAATCTGCATCGATCCGGATTTCACAGCAATAGGAGGGGTTCTCCCTTCGTCCAACCTGAATGGTTTCACGGACCTCCCATCTGGAATTTCAACTAAGGAGGCCAATGTAGCTAGAGCATCCGCGAACCTATTTCTGTCTCGCGGCAGGAAATGGAAGGTAACCTCTTTGAACTGTGCTATCAACTCGTCCATGTAACCTTGGTACCGCTGTAGGCAAGGATCAATAGTTTTCCATTTCTTCGCCGTTTGGTTAATAATCAAAGCAGAGTCTCCGTACACTTCTAACTCCTTCACGTTGCGCTCTAGGGCGGCCTCTAATCCGGCTATACACACCTCATACTCGGCGGTGTTGTTGGTTGCTGAAAATTTTAGCTTGATGGCTATGGGAGTGTGCTCATCTTTGGGATCAATAAGTAGGAGTCCGACTCCATTCCCTCGTTTGTTTGCAGCTCCGTCAAAGAATAATTGCCACCTTTCTGCAACCTCAATTGCGAAAATGTCATCGTCCGGGAACTCGGGGTCGGGTCCTCTTGTCTCGGTGCTTGGAGAGTCTGCGAGCTGATCGGCTATTGCCCTCCCCTTGATTGCCTTCCTCGGTACATAAGTAATGTCGAACTCTCCCAAGAATACTGACCATTTAGCGAGTCTCATAGAAAGGGAGGGCTTATCGAACATGTATTTGATAGGATTCATTTTCGAGACTAGTAAGATCGGATGGGATACCATGTAGTGCTTGAGCTTCGTCACCACCCATACTAGGCCTACGCAGGTCTTCTCGAGTACGGAGTAATTTAGCTCGCTGCCTTGTAACTTTCGACTGAAAAAGTACACTGCATTCTTAATCCGGGAATCTTTGGCTTCTTACGCTAACATGGCTCCGACGGCGGTGTCTGTCACAGTTAAGTATAGTAGCAACAACTTCTCCTTATGCGGCGGGCGTAGGATTGGGGTATTCACCAAATACTGTTTTATCCTTTTGAAGGCTATCTGGCAGTCATAATCCCACTCCACACTGGCTGTTTTCTTCATCAGTTTGAAAATTGGTTCGTAGATGGTGGTCAGCTGATTGATAAACCGACTGATGTATTGCAGGCGTCCATGAATCCTTTTATCTCTGTCTCGGTGCGGGGCGGCGTCATCTCCAGGATGGCTTGAATCTTCCTTGGGTCGGCTTCGATCCCATTCTCGGTGACCATGTAACCCAATACTTTCCCTCTACGAACTCCAAAGGTGCATTTTGCCGGGTTCAAACGCATGGCGTGCTCTCTCAACCTGTTGAAGAATTTTCTGAGATCTATCAAGTGTTAGCCCCCAGACCCTTTTGAATGTATAATCATGTCATCCACGTACACCTCAATCTCCTTGTGGATCATATCGTGGAATAAAGTCGTAACTGCCCGTTGGTAGGTAGCCCCAGCGTTCTTTAGCCCAAACGGCATCACAGTATAACAAAAAGTTCCCCATGGGGTGGTGAAAGCTGTTTTCTCTTGGTCCTCCTCGGCCATCTTGATCTGGTTATAGCCGGCAAACCCATCAACGAACGACTTGACCTCATAATGGGCGGTCGCGTCCACCAACATGTCGATATTTGGCAAGGGGAAGTCATCCTTCGGCGTAGCTTTGTTGAGATCCAAAAATCCACACATACTCTGACTTTACCGTTGGATTTCTTGACAGTCACCAGGTTTGATAACCAAGTTGGATACTCGATCACCCTGATGAAACCCACATGGAGTAGCTTCTCAATCTCTTCCTTCACTTGTAAAGACCATTCCGGCTTAATGCGGCGCAACTTCTGTTTGACTGGCTTAGCGTCTGGTGCTGTCGGGATTCTGTGCTCTACGATCGAGTTGTCGAGCCCCGTCATGTCTTTATAAGACCATGCGAACACATCCACATATTCTTTGAGTAGCTCAATCAGTGCTTCCCTTTCGGCTCCGCTGAAGAAGCTTCCGATCTGCGTTTCCTTAGGCTCGGCTTCGGTTCCCAAATTCACGCATGTTAACACCTCATCGGCAGCCTGGGCTCGAGATTCTTTTTGATTAATAACCTGTTCTGAGATTTCTTTAATGTATTCATCATTTAATTGGTCTGTGTCCGCCTCTTCTAATGAATCATTATTAACTAAGTGTATGTCATTAGTTTGATCATTAGCCAATTTATCAGTTAAAAGAGTGACTATGGAGGGATACTCGGAAAGATTGAGGGTTTCATTCATGGTAAAAGGGAATATAGCGTTTGCAACAAGATCATAGTCTTCGGACGTAAGGTCGTCAGACTTAGAGGAAGACTCGAATCCAAAATGTAAAACACTAGACTCTGGGGATGGGGATTTTGGGTGAGTGACAGGAGATGCTGCAGGAGCGGCGACAGGAGAAGGAGTAAGCCCCAGTGTCCCCACCATAAATTCCGGAGTAGCTATAGGTCCCCGATGATGCACCAATTCTTGAGCTTGTCCCCCATGGGCACCACCAATGTCCTTGGGTCCACCTCATCTTCAGAATCGTCTCCAATGACGGCGACCATGTCTTCTTGCAGCCCCAGATTACCCAGATGTTGAAGCAGATATTGGCCGTCCCACGTCTCAGTCAAACTCGGAGTTTCTGCGGCTTCTATTGCTGGCTTGTCAAGGGTTGCGGCTTCAAGTTGATCTGCCAAGTCATCTGCAACCTTGGTGGAGTACTCATGCCTGATGGTTCTAACTCTGCCCGTGGCTTTGTCATATTCCATGTAAGTCAGCTTCATGTTGGACCGATCGAATTCCACATCTCTGAAAATCTCGAACCCTTTCTGCAACCTCCCGGTGTGGTCAATCCATGGCTCGGCGAACTCAAAACACGAAAACTCCTCGCCTTCCCTGACAAATTAGCTATTTAGGGACAGGCGGTATGGCCGCATTTCAGGCTTTTTGTAGGGAAGCTTCATCTTTTAAGCAATTCTATCCTTTGTTGCTCCATCTCGTCTTCAGGGGTGAGAGTATACCCAAGACCGAACAATCCTCGGTGATCAATCTCTTTGACCAGACTTGTGGGACCTTGCAAGCACTTACCTAGCCCCAGCCCCGGTATGAAGCCCATATTACGCAGTATCTTGACAACAGGTGCCACTTTATCCGTTGTTTTGGTGAGGTTGATGGTGCAGATCTGTGCTTGAGCGACTATTTCGAAGCCATTGAAGAGTCGGCTCTCTTCCCCATGCTGCATCTGTAAGACAGGAACGCCCTTGGTGTCCGTCCCTTGGGCAGTTACGAGATCGCTGTAGATGATGGTCACTTCATTAGCAGATTGAAACTTCACACACTGGTGCAGGGAAGATGGGACAGCGCCCGACTGATGTAACCATGGCCGGCCAAGGAGAAGTGAGAAGGTTGCGGGGATGTCTATAACGTGGAAGTCAGTTGGCAGGATCTTTGTTCCGATGGTAATGGGCAAGGTGGCTTCGCCTATCACGGCGCGGCATGTAGAGTCATAAGCTTTGATGGTTTGCTTGGATGGGCGTAAATCAACACTATGAACGCGAACCACATCCATCATCCTTGAAGGCAGGATATTAATAGCAGAACCATTATCAATGAATACACGGGGAATTTTCTTGCCATTTACCTCGACAGTGATGTATAAAGGCTCATTATGATCAACTCCGAACACTGGCTTGTCTAGCTCCGAGAAAGTGATGATGTTTCCATAGTGGATATTACCAATCATGTGGGTGACGTCCTCCGGGGTAGTAGTGGATGGTACCATGGTGGCGGCGAGGTTTTTCTCGAGCATGAGGCGATGGGCTAGGGAGGAGGTGAGTAGGGACCAAAGTGAAATATGGGCTTGGGTTTGTTTGAGTTGGGTGAGGATAGGGTCTTCTTTGTCTAGGTCGGCTTGCTCGGGTTCCTTCCCAAAAACTTTCTTTGCACCTTTTGGGTCGGATTGGTATACTTGACGGATCTCGTAAGGAGACAAACTTCTGCACGTAGCTCCTCCAAAGACAATGGCGTGTCAGGATAAGGGGGCGAAACTTTGGTCTTTTCGGCCTCCTCGAAGATTTCGGCCCAAGAAAGAGGTTGAGAGGGTTTGGGACTCTCTCCCTCTAGAGATTCGACTTCACTCACTAGTTCTTCTAAGGACAACAAGTAGCAAGAAGGCTCTTTATTATTAGTCATTGAAATACAACCTATCTCATCACAGTCCGCCACAACAGGCTCGGCCGGATCAGTGATCTCACTAAGTTCTACCATGAGTACATTGCTAGCTACATAATCTCTAGGGTCTTCGACAACTCCCTTGTGGATGAGCTCCTGCACGGCTTTCTTGAGTTCAAAGCATTCTTCGGTAGTGTGACCGGTGCACTTGTGGTAGTGGCAAAACTTTGACAAATCGCAACCAAGGTGAGGGAGATGTCCTTCTAACGGTTCAAGCATTTCTAACGTCACCAATGCCATGAAGATATCCACCATCGTGAGCCCTATCTTGTCAAAGGCATCCATGAGCTCCAGGATATTGATCTCGCATGTTTGCACCATATTCACCCCACCCCCATTGTTAGGAAGAGGGTTATTCACCACATTAGGACCCTTCGGCTTCTCATCTTCTTATCATTGATCAACCCTTGAACTACGCGCTTCAATTGAATACAACCATCCGTTGTGTGCCCGATGTGCTTGTGATACTTGCAGAACTTGGAGGCGTCCAAATCAGTTCTCGGGTAGGCGGGTTGGTAATTCTCTAAAGGCTTGATAAGACCTCTCTTGACTAACACGTCAAAGACCTTCCCCATGGGCATACCAAAATCATCAAAATGCTCCCTCTGTTGTGGAGCCCCATTCCTTGTTACGGCTTGGACATCTAGCGGGACCTCTTTCTGGACCATATTCACTTGGCCGACGGCCTCCTTTCCACCCCTAGGAGGCGCAGGCTCAGTAGGAGCCTTATAGCGGAAGGAGTTGTTGTTGTTGGTCTTTGGACTTTCCTTTGGCGGCACAATCCCCGTGAACCCTGCTTCGTACCTTACTCCGGCGTCAACCATTTCCCGCAAATCAGGGAAGTAACCATTACCTATAGCTGCTTTCATCTCCGGTAGCAAGCACTTGTAGAAAATCTGCTTCTGTTCCTTTGCTTTTGGTGGGTATTGGACCTCGCACAACCGATGATTCCACCTCTTGTAAAAATCATAAATAGCCTCACCGGGCTTTTGCATAGTGTTCTCAAGATCCGTTTGATTCACATGCCAATCCAAGTTAGCTTGATACTTCTCACAGAAAATGGCGCTGATTTGATCCCAAGTTTGCCTCTCGCTTGGTTCTAGCCCGAAGAACCAACGCAGAGCTATACCATCCAAATTGCTATGGAACACGCGAGCCATTTGTTCGTTGGTGCAGTCACGAGCCCTCATGGCCAACACATAACTATCCAAATGAGTCTTAGGACACGAGTCACCATGAAACATTGCCACTTTGGGCATCTTGAAATCCTTGGGGAGAGCCCCCACTTGGCTAGGGTTGATTGTCTTGGTAGTCGGTGCACTTTGCTTATCCACGGTCTCGATCAACTTGCGCATTTGCTCTTGCATGGCCGTGACCACAGGGTGATTGGAGATGTCGGGTATAGATTCTGACAGAATGATAGGAGGAGTAGTGGAAGTAGCAGCAGCGGCCATCCCAATACTCAGAGGCAACGAGGGTGCGGGTAGTTTGCTAGCAGAGAGGTAGCCACCAAGCAGTTCAGGGGAAGGTTCATAGACAGCCTTGTTCTTGCTCATGGTAGTGAAACCTTGTTGGGTGTAGAGAGAAGGAGGTGGAACATTGCGGTAGCTTGGGAATGGGAAGGCAGTAGCATTGGTGTTGGGGGGACAATTGGTATTGACCTCTTCATCCTCGACATAAATGAAATTCTCACCATCGGGCACCAGTCTAGTTCCATTTTGTTGAATGTGACCCTTCAACTGTTGGTTCTGGTCTTCCAACATCTTGTTGCTTTCCTCGAGATTCTTGGTCTTGGCTTCAATACCGGCGAGGAAGTTCTGGAGGCTTGGGGGAATACCATTGAGAGTAGCCTCAGTGTTGAGCTCGGCGGCGCTAGCAGGAGGAGCAGAGGCTGAAGATGAAGCGGGAGTTGACATTGCTGATGACGAGACTGAGAATGTGGACGGAGTAGTAGCTTCACGTTGTAGTCGACCACCCGAATGGACCCAAACTTGCTTTGCTGAAAGGTTGAAGGGCAATGAAGCTTTAGGATAGGGGAAGGCTCATGCAAAGTATATTTTAATTTACAAAAACATACATTATTTACATCCTAATTGGTTGGAAGGGGTACCCCTTTTTCGCAACTAGTTAGAAGACTACGATCAGTGGAGGCCATCACTACGTCTATAGACCCCTCATTTTTCACCTGCATTGCACACCCCCAAACGGACAATTTGGGCGAGGGTCCTATAGGGCAAGCGGCTTCCACCAACCATCGGGTCCTACGACTAACCCTTCCTTAAAGGCATTCAACGTGATGTCTATGTTACATCCTACGCAAGTTAATGATGAGCGGAGATCTTGAAAATAAACACTCATCTTACCCTGGCACGTCCCTTGTAGGAAATCACTTTTTTGTGCACTTTCTCTCAAAGATCTCGATTCATCATTGACTTGGGGATGAATCGACGTAGACAGCACATTAATTGACTATTAAGAAAAAGCTAGCCAAACCAACCGGTCAAAACCTAGGTGTGTTACCTATACTAGTGTGGGTTGACACGGGTTAGGTAAAAGGTTCCCACCGTATACGGTGAGTGGAATAGACGAGTGACTCGAAAAGAGTGCGACAGTAGCGCACAAATTCCTGCACATCGAATACTCCGGGTAATGGGGACCTGTGCAGTGCTGACACGGACTAGTGGTAGTGTGTGGCAAGAAACTAATTCTTTTTAGGGAGACAAGAGAGAAGTTTTTGATGTTAGGATGATGCAATGCAATGCATGAGAGAGAGAGAGAGCCATGTACAAGGGAGCATAGCAGAGTTTTGTTTGACCCTAATACTAAAGCGAAGATAACAAGGGTACAAGGATACAAGGCATATACAAAGTACAAGTATCAACAAAGTACAAGTATTAACATTGCGGGGTGCGCGGGTGCATGTGTAAACATGGCAAGTATGTGAAGTGCATGTATAAACATGGCAAGTGTGTGCATGTGTAAACATGGCAAGTGTGTGTAGGGTGCATGTGTAAACATGGCAGGCGTGTGCATGTGTAAACATGGAAGGTGTGTGCATGTGTGAACATGGCAAGTGTGTGTGAGGTGCACGTGTAAACATAGCAGGTGTGTGCATGGCAAGTGTGTGCATGTGTAAACATGGCAAGTGTGTGCATGTGTAAACATGGCAGGTGTGCATGTGTAAACATGGCAAGTGCGTGCATGTGTAAACATGGCAAGCATCATGATGTAAACGAAAGTTAGACCCACTAAGTTTGAAAAAGTTTCAAAGCAGTCCCCAGCAGAGTCGCCACTGTGAATACCCCTTTCCGATGAAGCGACGCATGGGAAGTATCTTGTGATTATTTTTATTTACAAAGGGAATATTCTTAACGACATTAAAATTATGAGAGTCGCCACGCCGTTTTAATTAAAGCCAAAACATTGAAAAAAGCATTTTTAGTGGGTTCGGGGGTCAAATTACAACAAGAGAAGAATATTGAACGTTATCACTCCTATTGCCTGAATTGATCGGTCTTTCTATCATGATGAATGTGTTAGTAGTGTGTTAGTGATTTAGACCGGATCCGAAGATTGCCTACGTTCCTCTCAATGTGAGAAGCTCAGGTCAGCGTAGTTCGCAGAAAATTTAGAATAGGCAGGAGAATCGGGATCATGCATAATGAGGGGGGAATTACCTAAAGATTAAGGTTTAGAAGTAGTTCCTAGATCTTCCTCGGGTTGATGAACCCTAGATCATCATTGGCTATGAAATAACATGCAAACATGAAGATCGCAACCCTAAATATAGCATAAATAAGGTTTTAATCTATGAACACGAAGAACATGCGAAGAACATATTATGAACATATGAATGAACATGCAAAGCTCATGAAGAAACTATGAATAAACATGTACGAACATGAATATAAAAGATCTACATTAAAAATAATGCAAGAACATGAAGAAAAAGTTAGAGAACTTACCTATGTTGGCAAGAAATAAACCTTGGATCTTCTTGAGTGTTTGAATGCTAATTGGAGATCAAAATAGTGTTTAAGAACTCCAAAATTCGGACTTTAGAACTCTCAAAATCCGACCCCCAAACCAATGGAATGGTTTATATAGTAGACTGATGGGAAGATCTGATGGCTGAGATCATCCGGAGCAAGGTTGGCCGCCTGGCCATGATTGAAGCCGGCGACAATAGTGGCCACGTGGCCAAGGTCGACGCGTAGCAATGTTGGCCGCGTGGCCAATCCTGCTGGCTGACTTGATTCTTAAGCTAGGGTTTCTGCATGGTTTTAAGGAAACCATTTGTTACCTATTTTGATAGATTTTGTCATAAATGAGATATTTTGGGAATCCGGGACAAGCCTTTGCAAGGTTTCTAATTCTTATAAAGTCCTTGTACTTTTGGGAAAGTCCTAATAAACTCATTTTTAGGTCGGGTACTAACAGGAGCGCTTCATCAGCCTTTTTCGGTTCAATTTTAGAGATAAAAGCAGTGTAAGCATCAAAGTTTGTAGCTCTCCTTGTACGAACACCAACATTTAGATCACCAATGATATTATTGATCGGGTGACCTCTAACTTCATAAATTTCAGGAGGTAAGTTAGGTTGGGTTGTAGTAACTTGAATGTCTTCAATTGGTACATCTTCACCAGATTCAAAATCATCAAAATTTGGGGGATGAACTGGTTTAGAATTAAAACTAGGGTTAACACCAGATGCAGCAGTAGATATAGGCGCGTGAGAAGAATCAAGAGGTGTAACATTAGAAGGAGGCGCAGCTGATGATTCATTTGGTGCGCCATATGAGGAATTAGGCGCATTTGATGTAGATGGAATTCCTTGAGTTGATAGATTTTGTTCAAGTGTAGGTGCATCATAAATAGGAGCACCTGTTTCATTTAGCTCAGCAGAATCGTCAGCAACATTTGGAGCCAAATGTGGCTCAAGGAGAGAATGTTCATCAAATATAACATGTACAGATTCAACTATCACTAATGTAGATCTATTAAAAACGCGAAAATCTTTAGAATGTTTGGCATACCCAACAAAAATACCTTCGTCGGCTTTGGCATCGAATTTACCTCTATGTTCGTTTCCGTTGTAGAGGATATAACACTTGCAACCAAAGATTTTAAAGAATGCAATGTTGGGAGTTCTACCACGCCAAAGTTCATACGAAGTCTTGTTGTGATGTTTGTTGATGAGGGAATGATTTTGAGTAAAACATGCTGTGTTGATAGCTTCTTCCCAAAAGTACTTAGGCAATTTAGCTTCAGCTATCATCGTCTTTCCCGCTTCAATCAACGTCCTATTCTTTCTTTCCACAACACCATTTTGTTGAGGAACACCAGCGGTTGAGAAGTTGTGATCTATCCCATGATCGTCGTAATATCGAGCAACACCGTTGTTCTTGAATTCTGTTCCATTTTCGGATCGAACACTAATGATGTCATCTTCTTTTTGGGTTTGGAGCAGTCTGAATAAGGTGGTCAAAATGTCATAACAATCGTCTTTTGTAATCATCATTTCCACCTATGTATATCTTGAATAATCATCCACCACGACTAGAGTATACTTGTTTCTTCTAATACTTACGGTGGTGACTGGTCCAAATAGATCAATGTGCAGCAGTTGCAAACATCTAGTAGTTGAGGGATTGGTCTTGCTGGAGAAAGACTTTTTCGGTTGTTTGCCAAGTTGACACGCGGCACACTTCTTGTCATGATGATCAGCAACCTTGGGAAGTCCTTTTACAAGATTATTCCTGCTGAGTTTAGATAGATACTTGAAGTTCAAGTGACTTAAGCGCTTGTGCCACAACCAACTATTTTCACTCACACTTTTAGCTACAAAACAAAGATTAGTACTAGAGTTCATACTATGGAAATCAATAATGTAAATATTTGTCTTACGATATCCCGTGAGTAATGTAACTCCAGTTTTGCCATTCTTGATAAGACATTGAGTTGAGGTGAAATGGCATTCTAATCCTTTGTCGCAGAATTGAGATATGGATAATAAATTGTGCTTGAGACCTTTGACGAGAGAGACTCTTTCAATGCACACTTTGTCTTTCTTGAGCTTTCTATATGCTACAACTTGACCTTTGTTATTATCACCAAATGTTACGGAGGGACCTCTTTCTTCATGAACCTCTTCAAGTAAGGATTCATCTCCATTCATGTGTTGAGAACACCCACTATCGAGAATCCATTCATACGTTTTAGCTTTTGAAGATCCAGCCATGAAGCAAAGAACCTGAAATATAAACATTTAAAGCAGGTCCCCTTTATTCCTTTTCGGGTCCTAGAGTTAGCAACTTTTTATGACCCACGCTTGCTTGACCTTAGGATTATTACGTCCTTTGGCATTGGGAGTGAATCTCAAAAGGCATTCCACGGACTTATGTCCCAAACAATCACAAATTGAACAATGATGAAAGCCACCAATCATGTGAGTTTTTACAAACTCTTTACTTTTCTTTGGGATAGCATCCTTCTTTGGGTCAGATGATCTAGCCTTAACAAAATCTTTCTTTTGAAATTTTGGAGCGCTTTTTCTTGGAGGGCGCATAGGGCTAGGAGGCACACGGCGGTTAGGCGCGTGGCTCTTAGGCGCATAATGTGCACTCAGAGAAGGAGCGCGCCTTGTTTCAAGAATGATTTTGCTAGAGGATGATTCATCTGTAGCTATTTCGTTCTCTTTAGCTTTCCCAAATTGTTTCATTGGGTAGACATAATGGAATGATTGTCTCTTGACTTTTTCCTATCTTTTACCCATTGAATTAGAATGTTTTTCCTTGGGAATTTCAAAAGTTTGCTGATTTGTAAATTCACTATCTCTTTCAGCACAGACATCACATTTAAAGTTGTCACTAGTTGATGAGAATCCCAAGCCACTTTTATCACCACTGACTTTTTGGGACTCAAACATATTCTCCATAGTGACACGAGAATTGGACCACTCATTTGTAATCTTTTTAAGATCAGTAATTTGAGCAACCAATTCATCATTTTGAACTTTAAGAAGTGAGTTCTGTTCTGTTAGAAAAGTGTTTTTAACAGTAAGAGGAGTCATGCTCTTTATCTGCTCCTTAAGGAGGGTGAGTTCAGATTTAAGTAGAGATTTCTCGGTCTTCAGCTGGGAAATTTCATCACATGATAGTGCTAAAGCTTCCTTCATTTTGCCAAATTTACTGATTACCTTTTCGGCTTCTAAGAATAACTTTTCTTGCTTTACAATGTCCTCATCATGATTGATTGTAGGAATAGGTGCAACTTGAGGTCAAATATATTCACTCTTTCTGAGTTTGCTTCTAGCACTCAGATCACATCTAGAAAATAACAATCCACCATCACTTTGAGCCGGAGTGAGAAATCCTTGTTCAACGAGCTCGCTGATGGTTGGTCCTTTCTTCCTTTTCACTTCTTAAAAACCTGCAGATTTCTTGTTAGGTTTATTCAAGACATTGGAGAAGTCATCATCAGAATCATAAGTATCAACTTCATCATCATTTGCCACCAAACAAACGAGTCCATCATCGGAATCTTCATCGCTCTCATCTGAGTCTGTTTCAATCCAAGTGTTCTGCTCATTTGCTGGTGATTATTCTTCAGTAACCATTCCCTTGTGACGAGTGAATTTGGGAGTGAACTTGGGAGTATGGCTGCTCTTCTTCTGCATATATTCAAATTTTGGAATTGGGCAGCAAAGTGTCCTGGTTTCCTGCAATTAAAACAAACAAGGTCTTCTTTTCTTTTAGAATCACTCCTCCTCGTGAACTTTGGAGGAGCTCTGCTGGTAGATCCTTGAAATTGGTTGGTTGAGCCGGGTCTTGAGAATTTTCTGAACTTTTGAAATTTCTTCACAAATAAAGCGAAGTCTTCATCATCCATGTCTAATAGCTCAGAGGTAGAAATTTTGGGATCAGAACTTTTCTCTTCTTGAACTGGCGCAGGCGCATGTGCTTCTTCTCTATGAGCCACCATTGCTATGGATTTCGATTTTCCTTTAGTTTCACTGATGCGCTGAAGTTTGAGCTCATAAACCTTAAGATTTGCATAAAGATTCCTTAACGTCCATACATCTAAAGTTCCAGCGTCTTCAAGAGCGCTAGATTTATAAAGATATCTTGAGTCAAAAGCTTGGAAGAAATTTACATTCAAATCTTTGTTTGAAAATTTCATGCCAAGTGAAATACATAGATTGATAATTTCACAGTAACGTTCATAAGTTTGTCTTAAGGTTTCACCGGGGAGTTGAGAGAAATTGTTGAATCTCTTTTGCACTTTATATTTCTTGTTCTCCTTACAAACAATATCTCCTTCTATATGCTCTTCAATAGCGTCCCATAGCTCATTAGCAGTAGCACAATGCATGACTTGTTGTTTCATAGCCGTGCTTAGAGTTCTTAGGAGAATGTTTCTTGCTTTGCCATCATTTGCAACTCTTCTTGTTTCTTCCTCAGTCCATTCTTCCCTTGGTTTTTTGATGGTTGGTTGAGCAGCATTGGTGCGCAGATTTGGATTCGCTTTCATAAGGATATAAGGTCCATAAACCACGGTGTCATGAATCCTTTCATCGATTGAGGTGAGATGAGTTAAGATGCTGAATTTCCACACGTCAAAGTGATCTTCATCAAAGACTGGAACATGTGTGTAGATAGAAGTTGCCGAAGGTTTTGAGTTTGCCATATTGAATCGGCACCCAAGCTGTTAAGCTTGAAAAACAAAGACGTTTTATAAAGGTGTCAGCTCTGATACCACTTGTTGGTCCCAAAGGGAAACAAGGGTATGTAAAATAGCTAGAGGGGGGTGAATAGCTGTTTTAAAATTCTTTTTGTACCCTTGAAAATTCAATGGCAAATGTGCACTTAATCAAATAAGCGTTATGAAATGCGCCTAAGTGAGTGAGTGAAATGCACAGCGGAATAGTTAAGTAAAATAGGCGCAAATGATTAAAAGGGGCGCAACACACACTCTATGTATTTTGACTCAAAGTGGGTGAAATAAGATTCTTAGGCAAATGATATAACCAACACAACATAAATCAGTTCAATCAATCTACAATGATTAAACAAGCAAATAGTGAGATAAGATAATAACTTGAAAGTAAATGACAAGAAATTAATACGCGCTATTTGGAGAGGTTCGATCGGGAAAATGATCTACATCCTCTACCAAGATGGTTAGTCTTGGATTTCTAATGGAGATCTTATATATTGAGTGAGTGTTACAAATTACAATCGTTTGAGCTTATACACTAACTCAAGATCTAATATTCTATGAAAGAACAAATCCTAGACAATAACCGGTGTATCTCTAAAAGAAAGATCTAAGTGATCAAACATAAAGAGGTGCGTGTGTGATTTTAGATTCAAGGATCTTTAGATCTTTGAGATTGAGAGCACAAGAAAACTAAAGTGTTTTTGCTTGAGGATCTGGGCTAAGGATGAAGGTATGAAGATGTTCTTGAGAATTCTGGAAAATCAAAGGCAATCTTGAAATCTTCAACAAATGATTGAGAGAGAAATTCTGAGATTCTTAGCAACTTCAAAACGTTTGAAGTTATGGGGTATTTATAGTAGAGCCCAAAAAACTAGCCGTTGGAAATCCCTTGTGGATAAGGTTAAAGGACAGAAGTGCTGTCGCTCATTGAGTGGAGTACGTGTCCTTTTATAGCCGTTAGACACATAACACAAATATGACCCTTATGGACATGTGTCCTTAGTGCGGGTGCATACGTGTTATTTAACCACCGTTGGATCATTGGCGTAGTTTGAATTCCTTCAAGTCTTCAATAAATCACCAAGTGTTAAAATGCATCATTTATGCGTGTTGAGCCTTTGGGGCGCAATGCATAGCGCGTGCATAATTGGCGCATGGCGCATAAGCATAGGCTGAGCCGTTGGGGCGCAATGCATAGCGCGCGCATAACAGGCGCATGGCGCATATGCATAGGCGCGGCTCAAACTCACTAGAGTGATTTTCTTCAATCTTGACATTCTTGGTCTATTCCTAAGCCTATTCTATTACAATGGACTACCTAAAAAATGAAGTATAAATACTTCTTACATGTGGGTCTAAAGTCCATAAAATAAAACTTAGGTGATGGATCAATCAAATCTAATCAATCATATTACATTGAATCTGAGATATATGTGGGCATACCCAACACTATCAACGATTTCTCGAATAATATGATAATTCCTAAGTATGCGTTTGGATTTTTAATGTGATCTAGGTTCCTTTGCTTGAGCAATAGCGCCATTATTATCACAATAAAGGTCTATTGGATTAGCAATTCTAAGAACCACCTCTAGTTCTCCAATGAACTTTTTAATCCAAACAACCTCTTTAGCAGCATCAGATACATCTATATACTCAGCTTCAGTTATAGAATCAGCTACGGTACTCTGCTTAAAACTCTTCCAACTTACAGCACTACCATTAAGCATAAATACAAATCCAGATTGCGATCTTGAATCATCCTTGTCGGTTTGGAAGCTTGCATCCGTGTAACCATTTATAACGAGATCATCTTCCATTTATATATCAAGAACGAGTCTTTAGTCCTTCGTAAGTACTTAAGAATCATCTTGACAGCAATCCAGTGACTCTCACCAGGATCCGATTGGTATCTACTCGTCATGCTCAAAGCATAAGAGACATCGGGTCGAGTACGTATTATGGCATACATGATGGATCCAATTGCAGAAGCATACGGGATTCCATTCATTCTCTCACGCTCATCAGTTATCTTAGGACACAGATTCTTGCTAAGAGTTATGCCATGTGCAACTGGAAAATTTCCTCTTTTAAAGTTTTCCATGCGGAATCTCTTAAGAACTTTGTCAATATATGTACTTTGACTCAAACCAATCAACTTCATAGATGGATCTTTGCAACTTGCATACTTTGTTAGAATTATTTGGATTAATAAAACCTTCAGGTTGTGTCATAAAGACATCCTCAAGTAAGTTCCTGTTAAGGAACGCTGTTTTAACATCCATTTGCCATATTTCATAGTCATAATATGCGGCTATGGCAAGTATAATTCTTATAGACTTGATCATTGCTATGGGCGAAAAGGTTTTATCATAGTCAATACCATGAATCTGCCTATAGCCTTTCGCTACAAGTCAAGCTTTATAAGTATGCACCTTTCCATCCATGTCGGTTTTTCTTTTTGAAAACCTATTTGCATCCTATGGTTTTTACACCTTCGGGTGCATCTACCAAGTTCCAAACTTGATTATCATACATGGATTTGATTTCGGATTCCATGGCTCCAAGCCATTTATCCGAATCAGGAGCGGTCATCGCTTCTTGGTAGAAAGTAGGTTCATCATTATCAATGATTTCTACTTCGAACATTGCTATCCGTCATGAGAAATCCATATCTCTCAGGTTCGGATCACATCCTACCACTTCTGCGAGGAACTTGTGTATTCTGAATAGGTTCCACAACTCTTTGTGAAACTTGTTCAGATCCAACCATCGGTTCTATGTTATTTTCGGGTTCTCGAACCTCTTCGAGATTAATTTTACTCCCATTGATTCCTTTGAAGAGAAACTCTTTCTCTAGAAAGGTACCATTAAGTAGCAATGCTAGGGGTAAATATCTATACTTCATGACATTCACTGATGATTTTAGTTAATATGGCTATGTCTACTGATAAAAAACAAAAGTGAATCATTTGAGATATTTAAATATTTCAAAATGAAGTACAAAATCAACTAGGCAAAAATATTAAAGCACTTCGATCAGATCGTGGTGGCGAATATTTAAGCCAAGAATTTGACAATCATCTGAAAGATTGTGGAATTGTTTCACAACTAACTCCACCTAGAACACCATAATGGAATGGTTTGTCTGAGTGGAGAAATATGACTTTATTGGATATGGTCCGCTCGATGATGAGTCAAGTTGATCTTCCTTTATCCTTTTGGGGACATGCATTAAAAACTGCTGCACTTACACTAAATAATGTTCCAACAAAATCTGTTCCAAAGACACCATATGAGATGTGGACTGGAAAGAAACCTAATATTTCTTTTATGAAGATTTAGGGATGTGAAGCATATGTCAAGAGAGTTTTCTTTGACAAACTCGCACACAAGTCTGATAAATGTATTTTCGTAGGATATCCTAAGGAAACTAAAGGATATTACCACTCGCCTTTCGGCGTAAATCCCTCGTCTTGAGAGAATTTTCACTTCTTATAGAGTGATACCATCTTTACGATTTATCACGAATCGACATAATATTCATAAGACATAGGTAAAGATACTAAAAGCTGCAAGGATGCATCCTCGTCATCCACAACAACTCATATATTACGCAGTTCAAGTAATGCAGAAGTAAATCTATCAAGATGATCATTAATGGACATACTGAAAGGCCCTGTTTAACTAAATTAACAGATGAATTAAAACTTGGACAGCTAACTATTTGAGGTTAGCTGTTGAGAAATAAATAAAAGAAATGTGCAGCGGAATATAAATAAGTAAAGAAATGAAAGGACAAAGTGTACTGTGTGTGTTAGTGTATGGACAAGAGTGTACACAGTATTTTAAAGTGGTTCAGAGGCAAAACCTTTCTCTTACATCCACCCCCACTGTTGGAATAGTGAGATCAATCCACTATAATATTCTCTTCAAATAAGAGTTACAAGATATGATAAGGCAAGTTCCTTTGAACCCCCTCTACTTAATTGACACTTCGAGTAAGGTTGCTTATTTCAAAGCGAGAAAAAGAAAAAGAAAATAATCAGAAGTATGTTTACAAATGAAAATAGCTTGGATGTTAGCTGGCTGGATGTAGGTTGTAACTGGGTGCAAAAAGGCACAATATTTGCAGGGGTTTATGCAAATATTCAAGACTGCAGAGTGAATGCAGGGGAACTACAAAGGATTTAGAGATTGTAAAGGTTGAGAGGTTAACTTGATAACATGCCAGTATTCTCCTTTATATATGAGTGGGCATATAGCGTTCCAGGACAAGGGTACAAGATTAGCCGTTTGGGGAACACAAGTACAGAGGAGTTAATGGTTTGTCTTTGACTTTGGTGAAGACAGTTGTATTGCTCCTTCCTTATGCAAGTTGTCAAGAGAGGACTATGCAGGCTTGATCAAGCTTCAATATGAGTCATTCCAATGATTGGTATTATTGGAATAAACATTCTTCAAAGATTTGGCAAGGTGGGGTCAGCTGTTCATCAAGAGCAGTCTCAGCTGTTGAGACATGGGAGCTTAGCTGTTGGGCCTTTAAGGCTTTGGCTGTTGAAGCTTGTTTGTAATTAGCATCTTGGTAATTCATTTGAATGTAATGGAGTCTGTAATAGATGGATCTTCAGTTTGTTGGATGTATTGATGATAGATGGATCATGTAATGTTGACTGTTGAGTTGTGTAGATGCAGGATAGTCTTAGCTGTTGGGATTTGTCTTGGGTTGCCTATGCTCAGGTCTTTGTATACATCATATAATCAACTAGACTTGATTATTTATTTATCAAAACATATTTACTATGATTAATTTGTGATTAAATATAGTGAGGTACTAACAATTTCCCCCTTTTTGGTAAATAAATAAAGATTTTGATTATGTACCTGCAAACATAAATGCTAAGAAAATAGAAATACCAATGAAGAGAAATTCTTCTTGATGAAATTTCTTGGCAAGCAAACTATGTTAATACAAACTGAATTGAACTAAATGAAATAATTAAAAAAATTTGTTCTGAACAGCTATTCAAAACAAAGAAAACAAACCAATTGATTTCAATCCTAGTTTAGGCATTTTGGCTCCTTAGCACTTCTTCAAATTCTTGAATGAGAGCAGCCTTTCTTACTGGTTCATTTTGTCTGTAGAACCATTCATTGTTCCAGTCAAGACCCATCATGTAGTTGTACTGGAAGTTCTGGTTCTGCCTGGCTATCAACTGAGTCTTGGTAAGAGCTAGTTGGTGATGCAGAAGCCTTTTGCCAATCCAGGCTTGCAGCTGTTGAGGGGTCATGGTCTCATCAGATTGTGAAACCCTCATGGAGTCATCCTTGTACAGTGAGGCAGGTCTCTTCTTGGTGACCTTTGTAGGCTGACCAGCAGGAGGAGCTTGGAAGTAAGAGTAGATAGATGCCTGTTTAGGTTTTAGAGGAATGGGTTGGCTGCTGTGATGATGAGGAGGGAAAGCTGTTTGGGTTGGCTATTCAGGAGATGGAGGGATAGGATTGTCACCTCTTTGAATGATAAATTCAGAGATGTCATTAAGCTTTCTAAGAAGAGAGGATTTGAGTTGTTTGATTAGGGTGGCTGAGAATTGGTTAAAGTCAGTATAAGTGAGGTAATATGGTGGAGTGTATTTGAATGAGTCAAAGTTTGATGGGAGATTTGCAAGCTTTGATTTGGATTTCTTATGGAAGACATGAGGAGGAGGAAGAAAGTGTTGTGGATAAATAGTAGAGATTAGGAAGAGATTCTTGATAATTATCCCAATTATGTAGCTCTTTTTGGATAGAAGAGTCCAAAATATAGACTGAGCATATTGAATGCAAAGAGAATACACAAGGGAGGAAGGGGTTTATAGGCATTCATGAAGATTCTTTGAAATGAGATGGTAGAAGACAAATTCCCACTCTAGAAGATTTAAAAGAGTGATGGGATTGGGCAGTTTTAGAGCAGAGAAAAGGAAGCAATATTGAGTAGTGATCCTAAACTTCTTCCACTCTTCATAAGCATAGAAGAGTTGACCCCCAATATTTCTAGAATGAATGCTCATGTGGGTCCTTGTCATCTCCCAGGGTTTGGAAAGATTATGAGGATTAAGAAGAGGTGGGAGGATAAGAATTGATCCAATCTTTTTATGGGCTTCTTGAACAGCTGTAATTGAAAAGTCAATATCACAGTCAAGGGCCCAAAAACTAGGAGTAGGCATGGAAGTATCTAGATCAATTTGGCATTGAGGAGTAGATTTAGAGGGAGGGATAGATGTTGAAGTAGACTAGGGAGTATAGGATCCACCTTGACCTTGGGATAGCCTGGCCTCTCTCAATCTCATGAACTCAAAATCCTTGAGGGCTTCATCTAAAGAAAATTTGTCAGATAGCTGTTCAAAAAGGGATGTGCTATCTTCCTCAGACAAATTTGAGACTGTCTTATCCTTAATAAACTCAATGAGTTTGGGATTGAGAATAGGTAGGATAGAGGAGTGAATAGGGATTCTAGGAGGTAGAGTGGAAAAAGGATTTGATGAAGGAGGATGTGCAGATTGAGGTTGAGACTCAGCTGTTGGGATGGACTCATGAACTGGAGAGTTCCCCCTTGACTTAGCAGGGCTCTCTGACCTAGGTGAGTTCCCCCTATGGGTTTCAACATGAGTAGGGATTGGAGATGAATGTAAGTGAAGAATGCCTTCAATGGCAGAAACATGATCTAAACTAGAGGTTAGATTGGGAGAGGGAGGAGATACTTGTCTATGCCTTTTAGGAGAAGGGGAGGGAGATCTTACAGGTCTTCTCTTCACTATCAATTGAACAACTTAGAAGATGAGGAGGTTACCTTATCATTTGCATCTGGTTGAGCCTCAGCTGTTGGCTCATCTTGCTCAGCTGTTGGCTCAGCTTGCTCAGGGGATCTTGTACCATGCTTGGCTCTTTTGATATCTTCAAGTTTCTGTTGGAGAGATAGATGTACACCAAATTCTTCTTCATCTATTTCCATTACAGCACTGGAGCTGCTTGACTTTTGGACCTCAGACTCTCCTTCACTTACTGTTGCTTCATCATCAACAAAGATTTTGCTGGCATTGCTATCAGCAGGCTTAACTCTTTCCCCATTGACAGTGGTTTGTTCATGACTATCTACAGGTAAGGAGGAGGTTTGAGAGGTGGACTTTGTGGATTCACTGGATGTAGATGAGGAGGAGGAGGATGGAGGTTCATCAATCTTCTTCTTGCCTGTTCTTTTAACAGCTGTGGCTTTCCTTCTTGGAGAAGGCTTGGTTGTTCCTCTAGTGACCATTCTTGTTAATGGAACTTCCTTAGATGTTGGTTTCTATATAGGTGCAGACTTAGCTATTGACTTGGTCTGAACTGTCTTGGTTGATGGAGACTTGGCTGGTTCTCTCTTTGTGGATCTCTTAGCTGCTACATCTTTGGTTCCTTTGAGAGATACAATCTTCTTATCAAATTTCTTTGAGGTGCTGAGTGGAATATGTTCAAGCCATTTAGAATACATACTCAGTAGAATACATACTCAGTAAAATTTCTTTGTAATGGGAAGACTATCTTCTAAGTTTAATCCAAGAAAGATGGCTCAAACTGGAAAAAAGTTAATCTTTACAGTTCCTATTGGGGAGGAAACTGAGAGAGACAGATTTGAGAGAGATTTTAGGTCTTATACTATTCAAAGTGATCACATGTTGCATGAGAAAGTTGAACAGCTTTCTCTTGATCATCCTTTTAGGTATAGGGAGGTAAGGGATAGAGAGAAAAGAAAAAGAGAGTGGGAGAGTGAGAGGGAGTCTTTAGAGATGGCTAAAATGGAGAGGGTAGCAAGAATGAGTGAGGTACAAGGTAAGGGAAAGGGAAAACAAGGAGAGGAAACAACTAGTTTTAAGTTGTTTGGCCAGGAGATGAGGGTTAAAGAGGGAGAGAGTAGTAAGACAGAGGTTGATCATCAAGAAGTCTAAAGGGTGTATTCCCTTGGTGAATTGATGAAGCAAGAGGGGTTTAAGGTCCATGAAAGGGACTTAGGGAGGAGGGAGATGGAAAAGACTCAGTATGTGAGGTAGTTCACTCTTAAGGAGCTTATGCAGCAAAAGGATGACTTGGCTGTCAGGGCAAAAAAGGTGCCTATGGTTGAACAGCTAAGGGTATATTCTCCAGTGACCAGAGATTCTCTTTCAATCAGCATGGCAGTACTGGAAGGAGGAGGTGATAATTTTAATGGGGTACAACAATCACCATAAACTACTCACACTCAGCTGTTTAGGTAGTATTTGAGGTGTTGTAGTCCAGTTCAAGTCAATAAAGAGAATAATGGTGGTCCTTCATCTCACATGGCTATGATAGCAGCTGAGAGCATGCAAACCTCAGGTACCTTTATTTTTATGTCTCCTCTTCAAGATTTTCCTCCTTATAATACAGTAGAGGAGTGGTGGCCATGGACAATGGGTCCACCAATACAATACTCAGTGACTGCCATTGATCCTTTTATTGAAAGGCATCCTGTATGGCGGGAGAGGTATGGAGAGACTAGTCAGTCTGCACCAGCTAAGCCATATAGAGGGAGGAATGGTCATGACACATCTGGGGAGGGGTCTGTAGTTGTATGGAAGTAATTCTTGTGAGAGGGAAGATGGTTTGAATAGCTAAGTTAGTGGATTAGCTGTTGAGTTGAGGCTTTTGTAATTTTTTGTTTTGGTGAGGTACTTTGAGGAAGGAAGGCTACCATGTTCCATAGGAGGTAGTGGTGTTAAGGAAAAGTTTCAAGTTATATGATATAAACAGGCCATCATATGATTGTCCTTGAATAGAGTTCTGTTTAGGTTAGCTGTTGAGACACTGTGAACAGCTAACCATGTTCTTTGTACTTTTTAAAGTTATGAAATGAATTTCTAGTTTATCCCTTTTATTTAGGCAAGTTAATCATTCCTAACATTGCTCTCAAAAGTTCAAACCTTTTTTCATCCATAGCTTTAGTCAATATGTCAGAGACATTGTCCTCAGTACCAACTTTGGCTGGGTTAATGTTCCTTTTTTCAACATGATCTCTAATGAAGTGGTGTCTAACTTCAATCTGTTTAGTTTTAGAGTGTTGAACAGGGTTCTCAATCATAGCTATTGTACTTGAATTATCACAAATATGGGAATATTAGTGACATCTATACCAAAGTCTTGTAGTTGACTTTTTAAGTACAAAATTTGTGAACAGCAGAGACCAGCTGCAACATATTCAGCCTCAGCTGTTGAGGTTGCAACTGATGTTTGCTTTTTGCTAGACCAAAACACAATTCTTGATCCAATGAATTGACATCCTCCACTTGTTGACTTTCTGTCCAGATTGCATCCAGCATAATCTGAGTCAATGAAGCTAATTAGTGAAAATTGTGATTCATTTGGATACCACAAGCCATAGTCAGGGGTTCCTTTTAGACATCTCAAAATCCTTTTAACAGCAGCATGGTGAGATTCTTTAGGATTGGCTTGAAATCTTGCACAGAGACATACACTGAATATGATATCAGGTCTTGATGCAGTAACATATAGGAGGGATCCTATATAGCTTCTGTAAAGTGTTTGGTAAATAATTTGACCATCAGTATCAGCATAAAGTTTTGTTGTGGTAGACAGGGGTGTCTTAGCTGTTGAGGCATTCTGCATGTCAAACTTCTTAATAACGTCTTTGGTGTATTTGGATTGGTTAATGAAGATTCCATCATTCATTTGTTTAACCTGTAGACCTAGGAAGAATGTAAGTTCTTCTATCATGCTCATCTTAAACTGTTTCTGTATGAGGTCTCCAAATTCTTTGCAGAGGTTTTCATTAGATGATCCAAAATTATGTCATCCACATAAACTTGAATTAGAAGGGTGTCATCTCCATACTTCTTTATGAATAAAGTATTGTCAATATGACCTTTAGTAAATCCTTTATTGAGTAAGAATTTAGACAATGTATCATACCATGCTCTGGGGGCTTGTTTCAGACCATAAAAGACTTTGTCCAACTTTGATACATGATCTGGGAATTTGGGGTGTTCAAATCTAGGAGGTTGGACAATAAATACTTGTGCATTAAGTACTCCATTCAGGAATGCACTCTTGATATCCATTTAGAATACTTTCATCTTCTTGAAAGATGCAAAGGCTAGAAATAGTCTAATGGCTTCAAGTCTTGCTACATGAGCAAAAGTTTCATCATAGTCTATTCCTTCTTCTTGTCTGTATCCCTGAGCTACAACTCTAGCCTTGTTTCTCACTACAGTTCCATCTTCACTCATTTTATTTCTAAAAACCCATCTTGTGCCTATGACAGTTTGATTTCTTGGTTTGGGAAAAAGTTTCCACACTTTATTCCTTTCAAACTGTTCAAGTTCTTCTTCTATGGCTTCTATCCAATCTGCATCTTGAAGGGCTTCATGGATTTTCTTGGGTTCCATTTAGGAGATAAAGGCACCCATGAAGATGTCATAATGAGGAATGCCATTAGGAATGGTTTCCTTTTGAATGGGTAGGGAAATTACAAGGTTATTATCATTTACAATGGGGATTGGGGTAGGGATTTGACAGCTAACAGTTTCATCTAAGCTGTTGGAAAGAGGAAAGCTGTTGGGAGTAGGTAAGCTATTGAGAGTTGGTTGGCTGTCTGAGATATCTTTGGGCAAGACATAGGGAAGAGTGATGTTGTTTTCATATGAGGATGAGGTATTATTGATTGTGGGTGATGGTTCTGGAAGGTTGTCAGAGTTTCCAATGCTTTCATCAAAATCACACAAGTTAGTGTTGCTTTGATCATTGTTTTCATCAAAGTCAACATGAATTGATTCTTCTACAAACAGTTTTCTTTTGTTGTAAACTCTGTAGGCTTTACTAGTGTTGGAGTAACCAAGAAAGATTCCTTCATCACTCTTTGAATCAAACTTGTCTAGGTTGTTCTTCCCATTGTTGTGAATGTAGCATTTGCTTCCAAATCCATAAAAGTAGGATATGGTTGGAACCTTTCCATTACACAACTCATATGGGGTCTTCATATGATACTTGTTAATGAGTGTTTTGTTTTGCACATAGACAGCAGTAGTCACAGCTTCACCCCAAAATTACTTAGGAAGATTGTGTTCTGACAGCATTGCCCTTGCTGCTTCACAAATTATCCTATTTTTCCTTTTTGCTACTCCATTCTGTTAAGGAGTTCTAGGAGCTGAAAAAATGGTGATCAATTCCTATTTGATTACAATAGGTGTCAACATTTGTGTTCTCAAACTTAGTTCCATGATCAGATCTTATTTTCTTGATAGACAAGCCTTTAAAATTCTGAATTTTGTTGAACATCTGAGTGAGATTATTCAGAGTATAGCTTTTGGATTCAAGAAGAATGATTCAAGTGAATCTTGTATAGTCATCAACAACTACAAGGGAGTATCTCTTACCACCTAATCTGGTTCTAATGAGACCAAATAAGTCCATATGAAGGAGATCAAGAGTCTTGGATGTGTCCAGCCTGGTTTTAGCAGAAAGGATGTCTTCTTTTATTTTCCACATTGACAAGCTTTGCATAACTTGTCCTTTTTGAAAGGTATTTTGGGAAGACCTTTGACAAGGTTGGAGATGGATAACTTAGAAATAGTTTTGAGGTTCAGGTGGGCAAGTCTTTTATGCCACAACTAAGACATATCTGATTGGCTGTAGGTTAATAGACAATGAGAACTGGACATTTGGACTACTTCAAGATGGAGGTAGTAGAGGTTCTTCTTTCTAAATCCTGTTAGAATAACCATGTTGTTCTTGTTTTTGACTTGGCATTGGTCCTTGGTACAAATAACATGATAACCTTTATCACAGATTTGACTGATGCTTATCAAATTCTGCTTAAGGCCTTCAACATAAGATACATCTATAAAGATGATCTCCTTGATCACTAGGTTTCCTGATCCTTTGACTCTTGCGTGAGAATTGTCACCAAAAGTAACATTGAGACCATTGTTTGGTGTTAGTTGTTGAAGCCATTCCTTGTTCTAGGTCATGTATCTGTTACATCCACTATCTAAGTACCAGATTCCTTTACTAGATACCTACAAAACAAAATAAAATTATGGTACCCTTTATTCTTTTGGGTCCAAAGGATTAGACATTCTTTGGTACCCTAGCCTTGCCACCTGATCTTCTTTTGAAGAACTGGTTAAGGGTGTTATAGTAGGACATGATTTACATCATGTAGGGTGTCAATGTGAAGGGTTAAGGGGAGTTATATATGTGTCCATTATTGTATGGGCTTTGATTTTTGTAGTTTGGTTGATGAAAGTGAGATTGCTGTCTGGGGTTTTGTGAGTGGTATGATGATCTAGGAGAGGAATTTTGGGACTGATAAGCATGGCTTTTCCTATTGGAATATTTCCAGTTTTGTCTAGGTTGCCTAGAGTGCCTCTGCTGTCTAGCCTGTCTTGGCTGTCCAGTTTACCTTGGCTGTTCAGCTTGTCTTGGCTGTCTGGCTTGTCTAGGCTTATGTTCTTGCTTCATTTTCTGAGATTTAAAATCATCAGTACTAGTGGAAGCTTGAGAATTAGGAATTGTAGGAGAATCCACTTTTAATTCACCCTTTTTGGTACCTTCATTCTCCTTTTTATACACATCTTCCTTTATTTGAATAGGATAAGATGGTTTCTTGGTAGGGAAGGTATTGAGGCTTTGTAGAACCATAGTCTCAATAGCTCTATTACCAGTAGGTGGAGTGTAGGTTTTGAGTGTGGGATTTTTGGCTCCAATTCCAGATCTGTCCCCAGGATGTCTTTGATTAAAGTGATACAAGGATAGAGCATTGCTTGATTTGTTCCAGGAATCAATTTTGTTTTTTAAAGCATTGTTTTCTTCCTTCAAGGTACTCATTTCCTGTTCATTATCCTTTTGGGACTTAGAACAGTCAGTCTTAGCTGTTAAGCTAAGTATGTCATTTACAAGTTTTTGACATTTGTCCTCTAGATCCTTTTTGGTGGTTTCAAGGGTAGTGTTTGATGTTTGAGATTCTCAATGGTTTTGGATTGTTCAAGGTTTTCAGTGATGAGTGCAGCAAAGCTAGATTCTTGTTTCTTCTTTTGAATCAAGAGGGTGCAAACTAAATTTTTAAAACCTTCTATATTAAGAGAATTAAAATTATGTACCTATTTAAGTTCTTCAGCAACATCTAAGGCTTCTAAGTCCTCTTCATTATCGGAGTCTTCACATTCCTGTGTAACCAAACACAGTAATGCTTCTTCTTCATCACTATCTGAGTCTGATGAATCAAATTTATCATCACTAAACCTAGAAGAGTCAGCAAGCATGACTTGTTCTTTATTTTAGTCATTCTTAGCCTTTACACAATTGAAGCAATTTCACCTAGAGCTATGAATGATTTCTTTAGAATAAGTCATTCCTTTTTGAGTTTTCTCTTGGTTTCTTAGGTTCTTTGCAGTCTGCAACATAGTGATCTGGTTTGCCACAGTTGTAACACTCAATATTTTTCCTTACAATCTCTTGAGTTGAGTTGGATGGTGAAGGACTGTATTTTCTGTCAAATACCCCTTTTTGGTGCTTCATGGCATTTCTAATAGCCATGAAGATAAGACTTGGAATGTCTTCTTGAGAAATGGGTTTTAATTCTTGTTTAGGGGTTATATTGAGTTTTTGAAGGGCATTGCTTACAAGGGTATCAATGTCCTGTTGGGAGAATTGTTTCTGGGCTTGCTCTTGAGCAACAAGAGCAAGGGTTTGAGATATGGTGGGTGCTGGTTGAATTTTGATCATTCCTTCTAGTTCATAGGATTTAAGTTTACCAAAGTATTGTTCAATGGTCATACTACTCCATTCAGATCCTTCTCTAATGGGAAGGGCTACTTTCTCATACTCTTGAGGAAGATTAGAGTAGATCTTTAAACATAGGTCAGATTGATCAAATTGTTTGCCATGGTCTGAAATGGCTCTTACAAGATCTTCAAATCTTGGTCTTGCAGCACTCACTTTTTCTCTAGGATAGAATTTGAAGTTGTCCAATTGTCTTAAAAGGTTATAAAGATTCTGAGTTCTTACACTAGTCTGTTTAGTAAACTTGGTGTTTATTAATTCCCATGTTGCTTTAGCACTAGTTACTTTAGCTATTTCTTGAGCTAGGGAGTCATTGACACTTTTTTGCAGAATGTTTTTAACTTTAAGATTAGCAGTCATTAGTTGTCTTTGAGCATCATTCCAATTTTTAGGAGATTTAATTTTGTTATCTCCTCCATTAACTTCAGCTTGAGTGGGGGGTTCAACTTAATTTTCTAAGACATACCAGTTCCATATGCTATTAGCATCTAGACAGGTTTTAATTTTTGAGGAATAAATCTCAAAAAATCCACAATCATCAATGTGTGGGATGTCCTTTTCATTATTTCTTCTTGGTTGAGGCATGGTGGGTTGAATGGATCTTTCACAAGTTGTTAGACTCTTTATGGTGAATCCAATCTCTAATACGAATTGAAAGGCCCTGTTTAACTAAATGAACAAATGAATTAAAACTTGGACACGTAACTGTTTGAGGTTAGCTGTTGAGAAATAAATAAAAGAAATGTGCAGCAGAATATAAATAAGTAAAGAAATGAAAGGACAAAGTGTAGTGTGTGTGTTAGTGTATGGACAAGAGTGTACACAGTATTTTAAAGTGGTTCAGAGGCAAAACCATTCTCTTATATCTACCCCCACTGTTGGAACAGTGAGATCAATCCACTATAATATTCTCTTCAAATAAGAGTTACAAGAATTATAAGGCAAGTTCTTTTGAACCCCCTCTACTTAATTGACACTTCAATTAAGGTTGCTTCTTTCAAAGCGAGAAAAAGAAAAAGAAAATAATCACAAGTGTGTTTACAAATGAAAATAGCTCGGCTGTTAGCTGACTGGATGTGGGTTGTAACTGGGTGCAAAAAGACACAATATTTGCAGGGGTCTATGCAAATATTCAAGACTGCAGAGTGAATGCAGGGGAGCTACAAAGGGTTTAAAGATTGTAAAGGTTGAGGGGTTGAGAGGTTAACTTGACAACATGCCAGTATTCTCCTTTATATATGGGTGGGCATATAGCCGTTGGGGGACAAGGGTACAAGAGTAGCCGTTTGGGGAACACAGGTACAGAGGAGTTAATGGGTTGTCTTTGACTTTGGTGAAGACAGTTGTATTGCTCCTTCCTTATGCAAGTTGTCAAGAGAGGACTATGCAGGCTTGGTCAAGCTTCAATATGAGTCATTCCAATGATTGGTATTATTGGAATAAACATTCTTCAAAGATTTGGCAAGGTGGGGTCAGCTGTTCATCAAGAGCAGTCTCAGCTGTTGAGACAGGGGAGCTTAGCTATTAGGCCTTTAAGACTTTGGTTGTTGAAGCTTGTTTATAATTAGCATCTTAGTAATTCAATTGAATGTAATGGAGTCTGTAATAGATGGTTCTTCAGTTTGTTGGATGTATTGATGATAGATGGATCATGTAATGTTGACTGTTGAGTTGTGTAGATGCAGGACAGTCTTAGCTGTTGGGATTTGTCTTGGGTTGCCTGTGCTCAGGTCTTTGTATACATCATATAATCAACTGGACTTGATTATTTATTTATCAAAACATATTCACTATGATTAATTTATGATTAAACATAGTGAGGTACTAACACATACCTTCTGTCATACGATAATCATACAGCTTCTTCTTCAGGTATAACTTGTTGGTCAATGAACGTGTCATGTACATATCTTCCAACTTTAACCAAATACCGCTTCCGGAGTCTGTTCCTGCAACATTGGTTAGAATCTCATCATACAACTGTCTAATGATCTTAGCATGAGCCTTGTAATCTAACTTCTTCAACGCTGCTGCTGTAGACACCCCGCCTTGGACCGCTCACCCCGGTTGCACGGTTGATCTTGTGTTTCCCCCTCTTTTAAGTGTTTCTCGTTAGTTTTTGTTACTTCCGTTAAGTTCCTGACTGGGTTCGTTAAGTCCAGGGACTAAACTGAATAACAGGGCTAACTTTCTAGTCCATTCTCTCAAAAATGGCTTCTCTGAGTCGCGCGCCTCCGACCATAGGAGCCAGAAGCGCGCGCCTTCCGCCCCCAAGGTGGGAAGCGCGCGCCTCTAGGCATCAGTTAAAGATTTCTGTCCAAGAATCCCTCCCTTGCTCATTTTACATGATTTTGCCCGGAAAGATTTTTTGGTGACTGAGTTTTGGCACCAAAAACCTATGTTTTCACCTATAAAAACATCCCTTTTCCACCCTTTCAAAGGACCCTTTTTTAGCACTCTTTTGGACAAAAAGAATTCTCTCTACACAAACTATACCAAAATCATTTTCAAGGCTTTTTCAAGGAAGTCGCCAAGAAGTGTTTGAAGATCTTTGAAGCATAGGTAAAAGTTCATCTTCCTCCTTCTTCTCTACCTCAACTCTCCCTTTTACTTTAATCAATCGTGCGACCACCCAAATCATTTTGGGACATGACACCAATGATCCCTCCATTCCATTGAAGTTGGTCAAGGAGTCATCTCCCTACATTCCAAACACCTTTTTAAACCCCCCTTTTTTATCATCAAGAACATGAAGAACATTTATTTTATGTAGACTTTGATCAAGCAAGATCGACATTAGTCGGGCGAGATGAGTGTTTAAGTACTTCCCATCTCGTAACCTAACCCCCGAACCTCATAACAAGAATCTCTGTTTTCGTATCAAACTTTGGCTAAATATTAGGTTTTTCTTATGTTTTCTCTAAAGCATAGTTGGCGACTCTAAACAAATAACACATGAATAGACATCCTAGGAACAACACACGCGCTCTAGCCAAGCCGTGCCCTCCCGGGGTATCTACAGTGGCGACTCCTTTGGGGACGTTTGAGGGTTAAACTTGTGTTTCGAATCAAAATCTACATTTTCTGGGCATTCTGGTTCCTGATGGGGGAAGCGTGCGCCTCTGGCCTTCTTGGCCTAAGGCGCGCGCGGCCCACATCAAGGACCAGAGTCGCCCGCTTCCTGATGTTCTTCCTGTTCTTCTTCTTTTTTCTACACTAATCATTTCTGCATGGGTTACAATGCATATTCAGGACCTGGGCAATCCCCTGAGTCCAAAGTTTGTCAATCTGACAGGTTTGCCCAGAAGCGGGCGCCTCCCATAGAATCTGTGCCAGGTGCACGCATCCCACAATACAGGCCAGAGGCGCGCGCTTCTGGGTGGTTTTCCAGAGCATGGACAGTTTCAGAACAAAGCAGAGCAGAGTGATTGGGGTGTGGGCACAGTTGCCTGCATCAAGGCCTAATTTGGACCACTTGGACTGTTTTTCTTTTGTGTTTTGTTTTATCGGTCACACGGGTGATTCGAGAGTTGTAATTATGTGCTTATTTGCTTTTATTTCATAAAAAAATGTTTTGTCACATGTTGGACCTCACACTACGTGCACAAACTCCTATGAATTTCTCACTATCGAGTCGCAAAAGTTTATAACCCCAAACCCGTCGAGGCCCGTCATAGGAAGTTTCAAGCTCCACCCGACCTTGACTCTTTCGAAAGCGGTAAACCTCAACCCGTGGCGTAGTTCATGACTACATGCCGGGGGTGACCTTAAGCCTCTCATTAGCCGAGCATAAGCCAACACAATTATAGTTAGGGTCTAACACTCCGTGACTAAAGTCGGTTTTCATGTGCCGAGATTTCCCTAAACTAATGTCTTCAAAACATACATGCCAAGTGGTTATCATGGACGAAATAAAACTCCGTCCCCAAGTGGTTATTATGGATGAAAATAAAAATCCGTCCCCGCATGTATGCTTTACTACATTAATTTAGTTTAATCCCGACATATGTAGGATTCACAAGCGTGATGGAATCCGATGAGTATATGGGACCGCGAGAAGGTCTATATACTAGTGTGACGATTCCATTATTTTCTTAGAAACTCAAAAGGGACTCCGTCCCTCCGACTTATAAAAAAAAAGAGTCTTTTCTTATGTGGTTTTGAGTCGTTTGCCCAATGTGTGTTCTAAAGCCTCTTCATGGACCAAAAGTGTTACTCAAGACTGACAAGGGCCTCTTCTGCAATATAGGTTCAATTGGTACTTACTGTGTCTACCGGAATTCAGCGAATCGGTAAATTCGTGAAGAGATTACTCCAACAGCTTCGACAGCATTAATGGCCGGCGGATCCAACACCGACAACAGCATGTCTCTTGAGCAACTCTCAGCTATGGTCCAACTTCTCCGAGAGCAAGTCTCCACTCTTAATAAGGAGGCCCAAAACAAGGATGATCTTTGGCAATCCCACGTTGACAATCAAAGGGAGGCCCACGAGGCCGAAATGGAGCAAATGAAAGAGAAGCTCACCAAACTTGCCAAGGGTAAAGAAAAAGAGAACAATGGAGAGTCCGAGTGGACTAAGGGACTGTTTCAAAGCCCTAATATTAGTGCCCATACCAAGAAAATGGAGGAACCGAACACCGAGAACAATGAACACAAAATGGTTGATTCAATTATGGCCTACATAGATCAACGTTTCAATGGTCTCAACTTGGGGAAAGGCTCCGACACAAGCCTTTATCAGTCATCCATCCTCATGAACACGATGGCTTCTCTTCCCAACAAGTTCAAGATGCTCGACATAAGCAAGTTCAATGGAAAATCTTGCCCCATGGCACACATTGAGACTTATATATGGGCTATGGTTCCAAAGAAGGTCTCTCCTAAAGTTATGGCACAATGCTTCCCTCTTACTCTCGAGGGGGCGGAAAAAGATTGGTATGCAACTCTCCCGCTCATAGTCCATCTTGATTGGGACGCCGCCATGCTCACCTTCAAAAGTCAGTACCAAGGCAACACCACTCACCATCCAACCAAGAAAGAGCTTGAGAACACTACTCAAAGGGACAATGAGTCTTTTGTTGAATTCACAAGAAGGTGGAATGACAAGCTCGCCGAAATTGTCGAGAGGCCAAATACCAAGGAGCAAATGGACATCTTCCTCAAGTGTCTAAAGATTGATCTCCGCACCCACTTAAGTGGGGCTTGCTATGCGGATTTCTCTCAAATGTGTGAGGCGGGGATCCGAATGGATGATTTGCTCAAGGAGATCAAGAAAAGTGCTCCTAGCTTCCGTTACAAGGCCGCCTCTAACTCTACAAAAGCGGCTTCGGTCAATGCTGTCACTACCGACAAAGGGAATTACAAAAGGGTTCCTCCACCTCAAGGCAAGAAATCCCAAAATGACCGTGTCTACACTCCTCTCCAAGGCATGACTCAAACCGAGGCCTTCGAAGTTCTCAAAGAAAAGGCCAAGTAACACCTATACAAGGGTATCAACCCAAGTCGATCAATGCCAATCATGCTCATCACAAATATTGTGGCTACCACCAACATAGTGGCCACACCACCGAGGAATGCTTTGTCCTCCGCAACGTCATCCAAGATCTCATAGACAAGAAAGAGTTCATAGTGCCTAGTGGTGACGATGTCAATGTAATAGATCTAGGAGAATTTGAGGAGACCACTCATTCAATCCCAATTGTGAATGAGGGCTCCAATGTGATGAATAAATTTGACAATTATTGTTACGTTGTGACTTACGATGAGGTGATGAGGGAAGTACTAGAGAATAGGAAAAAGAGGCAAGATGGGAATGTCAACATGCTAACTCGATCCGGACGAGTCATAGCAAGCAACCCTACTACTTCTGCACCAAGCACCTCTTCTCAAAGATCGCAAGCTCGCGACACTCCCGAAGACCCTTTATTGGTTCAACTCAAGAAAACTCAAGCCAACGTCTCCATTTGGGACCTCATTGAATCCTCAAAGAAGCACCGAGATCTTATCATCAGTAATCTTGACGACACATCAATCACTCCTGATACTACTCCCGAGGACCTTATTGCAATGATAGGCCACATTCATTTTGGCAATGTCATCCCCTTTGCCGACATGGACCTTCCACCATTTGGTTCCGAACACAATGAGGCCATTTATCTCAAGGTGAGAGCAAGGGGGAGACCTATCTCAAGAGTCTTGGTTGACGGTGGTTCCGCACTCAACTTAATGCTCGGTCGAATCATGGGCATACTGGGGCTTAAGAATTCAGATTTGAAGCCTTCTACCCAAGTAATCCGAGGTTACGACAGCACTGCCCGCACAGTCATGGGTATGGTGGAAATAGACATTGAATTTGGGAGCGTGGTTATGTCCGTCCCATTTCAAGTGCTCGATGTGCCTTCTTCATTTAATTTACTCTTGTGCCGCCCATGGATACACAGTTCTAATGCCGTTCCTTCGACTCTCCATCAGTGTGTGAAGTTTAGAAATGGGGATGAAATAGTGACCGTTATGGCAGAAAACGTCACTATCCACAGAAAGGGGGAACCCATTCACCAAATTCAGCATGGTTTAGCAGACTCTACTCTCTCCGGTGTCTCAATCAACGCCATTGACAAAGAAGGGGGAAACAGATCTTGGACCCTCGGCAATCGCAAGGTCCTCCGTATGATGAGGAATATGGACTACTTCCCCGGTTTTGGCCTAAGGAAATACCAACAGGGTAGAATGCAACCCGTGGAGGTCCCATCGTCAAGAACAAATTCGGTTTGGGATACGAACCTTCCAGAGATGACTTGAAACACGAGCAAGCCATCAAGAATGAAAAGGCCCGAGCTCGTAGGGAAGGCCGTCATTATGAGATTCCCAATTTGAGGCCTTACCGCAAGACACTGAATGGCTACTTTGTCCATCAAGGGGAAGAGGTTTCGTACGTAATATTTCCTGAGCCATGGATTAACAGCAAGGGTATCAGAAAGCCCGGTCTCGAAATCTTCACTGACTGTGAGATCCAGAAATCCGAAGGGGAACCAACTCCCATGTCACCCCGAGAATGGTGGGGAAAGAAAGTGACCATAGAGTCCGAGACAGAGATTACCGCAGGGGAAGAATTGACAGATTTAACCTCCATGTTCGAGGAATTTGTCATCATGGATGAGTGCCAAGTTAATGCCATCTACGACACCAACACAAGAAAGGAAACTATCAGCGAGATCCAGCCGAGCTCCGAGCCAATCAACAACTGGTATTCTACCAAGGGGCCCGTGGTATCCGAGAATTCTTGGTCAAGAAGATGGTTTGCATTCCGCGCAAGGTCACAAAGGAAGACTTGTTCACATTCACTTTCGAGTCCGAGAGTATTTCCGATACCCTCACCCAAGAGGATATGGAAGCCATAGCCGAGCGTGTGTTCCCTTCTTTGTTAATGAAAAATTTGATCTTTTCGAGTACCCTGAGATTGCAAACATCATGAATGATGAATTAACTAATAATAAATCTAATGAATTAGTTAATAACGATTCAAATAATGGTGAAATAGACCACGAAAACACAACATACTTAAATGAACTTGCTCAACTGGTCCGTAGTCGTGGTGAAAATGGTCCAGGGGCTGACGAAGAATTGCATGTTGTTAATCTTGGTACCGACGAAGAGCCGAAAGAAACCAAGATCGGAAGCTTCTTTAAGGGGGAAGATAAAGACAGATTGACTGCACTGCTCAAAGAGTTCGTAGATGTATTTGCATGGTCATACAATGACATGCCGGGTTTAGATAGAAAGGTCGCGGAGCACAGAATTCCGATCAGAGACGATGCTAAGCCGACAAAGCAGAAACTCAGAAAGATCAAGCCATAGTGGTCTCTACAAGTCAAAGAAGAGATAAAGAAGCTTCTCAGTGTAGGCTTCATAAAAGTTATTGAGTATCCAACATGGCTAGCCAATGTGGTCACAGTCCGAAAGGCTAATGGCAAGGTTCGTGTTTCTGTGGACTTCCGGGATTTGAACAAAGCTTCTCCAAAGGATGACTTTCCACTACCCAACATCGACATGCTAGTCGACTCCACTGCTGTCTACGATGTCCGTTCATTTTTGGATGGTTTTGCTGGGTACAATCAGATTCTTATGGCTGAAGAGGATCAACACAAGAATGCTTTCACAACACCATGAGGCACCTTTTGCTACACAGTTATGCTATTTGGGTTAAGGAACGCTGGGGCTACTTATCAAAGGGATGTTACATACTTGTTCCATGACATGATTCACAAAGAGATCGAGGTCTATGTGGACGACATGATCATTCACTCCAAAAGGACCGACGGTCAACACTTGATCGACTTCCGCAAGTTCTTTGAAAGGCTTTAGCAACACAAAATGAGGCTCAATCCCACAAAGTGCACTTTTGGAGTTATCTGAGGTAAAGTTCTTGGCTACATGGTCACAGAAAGGGGTATTGAAGCAGATCCCTCAAAAATCAAGGCAATCATTGACATGCCTCCTCCCAAGACACAGAAAGAAATCAAAGGTTTCATGGACAGACTTCAGTACATCAGTCGGTTTATGCACCAGCTTACCTCCATGTGCGAGCCAATCTTCAAGTTACTCAAGAAGAACGTGGCTTTAGAATGGACCGACGCTTGCCAAGAAGCCTTTGACCAAGTGAAGCATTACTTGACATGCCCTCCAGTTTTGGTTCCACCTCACAAGGAGAAACCTCTCTTGCTCTACCTCATAGTGAATGATGAAGCCCTTGGGGCTATGCTAGCACAAGAGCAACGAGACTCCACAAAGGAGAATGCCATTTATTTTGTCAGTCGCCGATTTCAAGGAGGCAAAAAAAACTACTCTGTCTTGGAGAAGTCATGTGCAGCTGGGTCACTCAAAAGCTCAAATATTACATGGAAGCCTTTCCAGTCAAGCTAGTAGCAAAAGTGGACCCACTTCGCTACATCTTTGAGAAGCCTTTCATGTCAACAAGGATAGCCAAATGGTACTTCATGCTCGCCGGCTATGATATCACTTACGTCACACTCAAATCCATCAGGGGGAAAGTGTTCAGTGATCAGCTTGCTGAATTTCCGTGTGACAAAGTGAAGGGGGGAGGACTTACAGTTTCCCGACGAGCACTTGGTTTGCACTACAACCAGGGAAAATAAGTGGCAACTTTTTTTCGATGGCGCCGCCAATAAGCATGGTTATGGGATAGGAATGTTGCTTGTCGATCCAAAGGATATCTACACTCCAATTGTAATCCATCTTGAATTTGAAGCTACCAACAATATTGCTGAGTATGAGGCATGCATAGCGAGGCTAGAAGCAGCGATAGAAAGAAATGTCACGGATCTAGAAGTATTCGGTGACTCCCTGCTCCTTATCAATCAGACATCGGGTAAATGGCGAATCTAAGACTCGACCCACCAATAGTACGGTCAACATCTCGAGGAGTTAGCTGAACAATTCCAAGACATCACGTTCAATTATTTACCGAGGGACAAGAACCGCTTTTTCGATGCCTTAGCCACAATAGCCTCATTGGTTGAAATGCCCAAAGTAAAAATGGTGAAACTCTTCAAAATTTTAAGAAGGACCAGTCCGGCATACTGCATGAACATAGAGATCAACGAAGTCCAAGATAACCCTCCGTGGTACACAGACATCATGAACTTTCTCAACAATGGCACCTTTCCCGAAAACAGCAATGGGAAAACTCGAGTGGCCTTACAAAAGCTAGCCACCAGATATGTGCTGATTGGAAACCGAGTCTACAAAAGACACCATCAAGGGATCAATCTTTTGTGTGCAAATGAGTCCGAAGCTCAAGAAATCATGCATGAAGTCCACGAAGGCGAATGTGGGACCCACATGAATGGGATTATGTTAGCCAAGAAGATACTCTGTATTGGTTACTATTGGACCACGATGGAAAGAGACTGCATCGAGAAAAGCAAGAAAAGTGCCAAGTGCCAATTCCATGCTAATCTACAACATGCTCCGCCATCACAACTGTACAACATGACCACACCATGGCCATTCTCTTTTTGGGGTATAGATATCATCGGCAAAGTCCATCCTATGGGAAGCAACGAACAGTCATTCATTCTAGTGGCCGTGGATTACTTCACAAAGTGGGTCGAAGCACAAGCTTACCGAGTTCTCAACGCCAAAAAAGTGGCCGAATTCGTGAAGAACAACATCATGCGCCGATATGGTATTCCTCATGAGATCATCTCTGACAATGGCTCTCACTTTGAGAAAGAAATGGATGCACTTTTGGTTAACTACAAAATTACCAAGTACAAGTCATCTCCATACCGTCCCCAAGCCAATGGAGCGGTCGAAGCAGCAAATAAGACAATCGAGGTCATCATACGAAAAATGGCTTCAACGGGAAGGGATTGGCCCAAGAAATTACCACTAGCATTGTGGGGCTACCGCACATCAATACGGTCAGCAACGGGAGAAACTTCGTACTCATTAGTTTATGGTTCTGAAGCCGTACTCCCAGTCGAACTCGAGGTTCCTTCTCTACAGGTCTTACTCGAGAACCAAGTCAACGAGGTTGAGTGGATGCAAAGTCGATATGAGCAACTAGCCCTACTCGACGAAAAGAGGTTAAGAGAGTTTGAACGCACAAGGGCTTATCAACAAAGAATGGCAAGGGCTTTCAACAAGAAGGTGAAGCCTCTAAATATCAAAGTGGGAGACTTAGTCCTAAGACAACATCCCCCCAATGCCATTAATCCCCTTGGGAAATGGGGACCTCGATGGATTGGTCCTTACGTGGTCAACAAGATACTAAGCGGCGGTGCGGTTCGACTCGTAGACTTGGATGGTGATCAATTGCCGAAGGAGGTCAACCTCAACAAGCTCAAGAAGTTCTACGCTTAACAAATAAAGACCATTAAAAAAATGCTCGCTAGGTTGAAAACCCGCAAGGGCGGCCTAGGCAAAAATTAGAGCACGTGCAAAAAAAAGCCCGCTGGATTGAAAACCCGAAAGGGCGGTCTAGGCAAAAAGCAGGGTGCACAAAAAAAAATGGTCTTCATTTGTTTGAACTACGGAGACCTGAGCCTCTCTACGAGAAGAACGTAGGCCACCTTCGGGTGCGGTCTAAAATAATAATTTTTACCCAATCATGTCATAACAAAATGCAATTTTATTCTATCTCTTGAATTATTTTGACCATTACAACGGACGATGTTGAGCAATAAAAACATAAAACATTAAATCCTAAACAAGTGGTCTACTTAATTGCAATCTTGGGGTACTAGGAAAAATCTAATTTTCTCTTAGCTTTTGAAGGGACACCCGAACGGCTCTCAATCCTACTCTCTTGGGAGGTCTAGGAACACTAAGGCGAACTAAAATATTTTGAGCAGCAACACGCATCCGAGCGTAAAAGTTATCCAAATGACAGCCAAAAGGGTCAGCCAAAATGTTGTAAGAATCAGCACAGCCTCCCTATATCTCAAAGCATTGTTGGGCTCAAAGTCCTTTCCTAGCAACTCAGCGCGAAGCACGTCAACCCAAGTGATGCCACGATAAAGGGTGCCAAACAGATAATCTAGATAACTTTCGGGAAGAAAGATACTACCCCAGTGAATAGGGGCAAAAGCCCACCGATGGCGATCATCTCCCCAAGCTGACTGAAGCTCTCTTGAAAATTCCGGACCTATATATGAAACTGGACGGAGCACCCCGCTCCTCGCGAAAGGAATAATATGTTGGCGACCGAACTGCCTCAAAACCTGCTCCGGATGGTAAAATTAAGAGTCTCTCAAGCCGGGTAAGACCACATGCTCAAAACCCAAGGTCCATTCCACAAAAGGACGGAGAACCCAAGAAGGAGGACACCACTCAATGTCAGCCGATAACTGAGATGCAAGGAATGTCTTCCAACCATTTTCAGATAAATCTCAAGTCAGCAGTTTTCTCCTGTGAACAGCAAAAGGAGACAGATCACCCTCCAGGGAATAAATCCTGAAGTGTTCCCAGAGCCATATGGTCAAAAGCAAGGGGCTTCCTCGTCTCATCTCACCCATCCGATGCAACTCATCTAAGCCATGCAAGGTCTCCCCACTACAAGAGGGATTATACTGAATTGTTGCTCCTTGGCCTGCAAGATAATCTCGGCCAACTGCGCATCCGCTGTCCTGAATGGTGTAACGAAAAGAACCTCACTAAAGAGACAAGTTGCCATGGCATTCCTCTTGAAGGACTGAACCGACATGTCCTCCGAATGCAAGCTGAAAAACATCGACAACTCGGTTATATCTACCACGGTACCATGCAGCATCTTCCTCACATCCTCAACAGGGAGGTTCAACAAATCGGACCAAGAATCAATCACTCCATGATGATATTTGGGGATGGCAATTTGACCCGCCAGTGGCATGCCAAGAATGGCACCGAAGTCATCAATAGTCGGCTTTCATTCGCCGAGAAATTAAAAGTGTGACTGTCACAACCCCAAAAGGCTGCAGCAACCTTCAACAAGTCCCAATCCGGCTTCAAGGTCCGAAGTGTGAAGAGAATTCGGAACCCAAAATCCTTGAGAAAAGCCTTCTTGGGATGGGTTTTGAAAGAGTATACAAAGGTCGATAAATCCTTCTCATACTCACCAAAAGCCTTGGCATCAAGAACAAAAGAATTGGAAGCCATGGAAAATATGAACCGACATGTCCTCTGAATGCAAGATGAAAAACATCGGCAACTCGGTTATATCTACCATGGTACCATGCAGCATCTTCCTCACATCCTCAACAGGGAGGTTCAACAAATTGGACCAAGAATCAATCACTCCACGATGATATTTGGGGGGGCAAATTGCAATTTAGTTACCTGAGTTTTACACAATGTTTCAATTGGTTCCTGAATCCGTTTTTCAGCAAATTGGTTACTCCAGTTTGTCATTTAGTTGCAATGTGGTATAAAAATGAATGGATCGTTTAAAAACTAACAAAGTGGATGAAAAACTTAACGAGCTTCTTTCAAAATTGCAATGGTTAACCCTACAATTTAAATTTTCCCACTTCACCCCCTAACTCCTAACGAATGTTTAAAAACTAACATAATTTGCATGCATATGTCCAAAGATTAGCGTTTCAGTCATTTTCATTTTATTTATTACATCAAAATTATAAAAATTATGATATCTATCATAAAAATAATAATTTTATTTAACTTATGACAAATACATATCATTCAAAAATACTAATTTTATTTAACTAAAATTATAAAATATATATCCAGAGCGGAACAGTGTTTTGGCCCGTCAAAAAACAAAGGAAACCACAAAAATGGCGATCTCTCCACCCACGTTCCTTCTCCTCCCCCTTCTCGCGACCACTGTTTTCTCTCTGCTCCATCCAAGTGGGTTTGGTAGTGCTTGCCTTCATGATCTCTTTGTCATTTCTAATCAAAAAATTGATGGCTGGAGAAACGTTTTTGCACAAGAAATTGTGGCTTGTCGGTGCAATTTTTGTCAATTTACTGTTTCCGGACAATGCATAATATACTTAAGAAAATGCCCAATGTTTTTTAAGTGAGAGCGAGAAGATTTTTTTTTTTTTTTATTATTATTATTATTTTGCTCAAGTTTTTCTAAAACAAACAATTAGAATTTGTAGGTTTATTAATTAATGTCTTTAGATGTTACAAATTTTTATTATGGGGTAAAAATGTGAATAAGTTGAGTTGGAGGGTGCACTTTGCAATTGTAAAAGAAACTTGTTAGATTTTCCATCCATTTCATTAAAAAACTAACAATCCATCCATTTTTATACCACATTGCAACTAAATGACAAACTCGAGTAACCAATTTGCTGAAAAACGGATTCAGGAACCAATTGAAACATCGTGTAAAACTCAGGTAACCAAATTGCAATTTGCCCTATTTGGGGACAGCAATTTGACCCGCCAGTGGCATGCCAAGAATGGCACCGAAGTCATCAACAGTCGGCACCATTTCATTCACTGGGAAATTAAAAGTGTGACTGTCACAACCCCAATTAGTTACAGTAGCCTTCAACAAGTCCCAATCCGGCTTCAAGGTCTGAAGTGTGAAGAGAATTCGGAACCCAAAATCCTTGACAAAAGCCTTCTTGGGATGGGTCTTGAGAGAGTATACAAAGGTCGATAAATCCTTCTCGTACTCACCAAAATCCTTGGCATCAAGAACAAAAGAATTGGAAGCCATGGAAAATGTGGATTACAAGCAAGATTAGGCATAGAAAAGGTGTTCAAAGATGACAGAAAAGAGCTGTTGGAAGAATGTGTTTGAACAAAGGCTAATATTACAGCTGTTGGGGATCTTTTGGCCAGAAAATGTCAAGCCCCAGATTTCGCTTCCCAGAAGCGCCGCCTCCCGTCACCCACATGACCAGCGCGCGCATCCCACGGGCACTAGCTGAGGCGCCCGCCTCCCGTTCCAGAAACACCTCAACTGGCCCTTGTCAGAAGAAGAAATCATGCAGAAACAAAGTCCAAGCGCTCCCGAAATCAGCAGGAATCAACATTCTCTACCCTTGGTGACACAGTTGGGCACACATTAATTAGGTCTGCCCCTAAGGCACATCTAAATTAAAATTAGATAGAAACTCCCACTAAAAATAGGTTGTGTCTTTCTTTTCGAGTCAAGGTCAATCTCGACATTTTTCTCTCTAAAGGGAAAACTCATCTTTTTAGTCTGCAGTCAACTGTGCCTACACCCCCACAAAAGTCTTAAAGTCAACAACAAGTGCAGCTCCGAACGGCACACCTCAGAGACAACTACAAACGGCAACTTGGCCCATGGTGAACCACGGAAATCACCACTTCTCAAGCAATCAGGCGGATTCACTAACGGATTCGTCAATGTTAGGCCCAATTGGTAGGAAAATAGGCTAGAGGGGGGGGGGGGGTGAATAGCCTAATTAAAACTTTTTCAAAGAAACACTTTTATAAATACAACGTCACTTATTAGTTTGCAAACTATTATCAGTAAGCGCAGCGGAGAAGGTATGACTTGGTTTTAACTCACACAAAATCAGTATGAAAAAGGTTTTGAGAGCTTGGTTTAACACAAAGTGATTCCTAAAAGTTCAATGCAGTTTCAAGAGATTGGTCAATGGAAATTACCATGAATCAGTACAAACATATACGATCTGCCGGTGATAGAGTTCCAACCGGCAAAGATAAAGTAAACAGCAGAGACACAAAGATTTGGAGAGGTTCACAGTGTAAATACTGCTACGTCCTCTACCAAGTTTGGTCAGAACTTGGATTTGGGTTAAGAGTACTATTAGATATCTCAAGTCTATTACAAGTACGGCTTTGCCGGAAACAAAGACTAAATTCTAGAGATCACTAATGGATCGTAATACAAATCTGACCAAGTGTTTTTGAGCGGTAAGTCCAATAGAACTTGTCTCACTCAGGTGGGTGTGTGAATAACTCAAACAACGTATTCCTTAAATGATATAGTTCGGGAATATTAACATTGTTGTTGAGTTGGTGCACAAGTGTATGTCCTATTAAATGATCTAATGATTATCTGGACAGAATGTTTGAGTCTTCAATGAATACTCAAAAACATTCAACTCTCTTAAATGCTCTAATTCCACCAACCGTCTTCAATGCTCTAAGTCCTCTATTTATAAGAGGAGTGAATGTCTTGAGTCTTGTAGAAGAAGGCTTGCAATTTGAATATCTAGCAGGGTAGTTGAGGAGCATTAAATGCGCTAACTTTAGCGTTAGTGGCGAAGATATGGAGTACACGCATGCTTGCAAAAGTCTGATAGGTAAAGACCCCTTTGTCTCAACCGGTTACCTGCAAAAAGCAAGTAGGGACTAAGTATAGCTACAACTAGCTATGTGTCAGACGGCGCAGTAATCATGACAGAGCCGTTTAACAACTATCTGATAAGACAGTACAGAAAGGGCAAAGACAATAAATAAGTTGACATTGATATAGAACAACAAAACCTGACTGTCAGTAAGGTTCAGATTGTCCTTGCTGATTGTTTGAGTCATCGGCAACTTGAGTAGTAAGTTGATCGGCATGTTGAATTCTGGTCTGCTGATTGTGCTTCCTTCTGCTGGTTTGCCATATTGAAGAGTTGGAATACACCTGTGATGGTCACAAAGAATCCTAAGGGTACCTTACAAAGGTTCTATTAAAATTGGGGGATCCTAAGTGATAACTATGATTGGGATTAAGCAATTCTATGTCCTAAACATATATTTGAACAACAATCTCCTCCTAATTGCTTAAGTCCAATCACCCTATACTAGAACATCTATCTTATCTTAGTAAAAGAATGGTTTCAACCAATGTCTATTTATTTTCATTCCCTAAGCCAAGTCACACGAGATGTCAAGTAAAGGTAAAGAAAAAAATACAAAATGGAAAGAAGGTTGGAATGCTGATTAGTAATGATCAGTAGAGGAATATAATCTGCAAAACAAAGTTAGCATGAATAGCAGCAGATATATTATAAGAACATAACACAAAAATAAGCAAACACACAAATAAATGTTAGCAAATAATTGTTGGATATATATCTTTGAAGATCAGCAAGATATCTATATCATTGGCTATATTGTCTTAAGACACGAGAGGGTCTTCTTGTTGATCAGCAGCCTTTGATGTAGATCCAGTACGCTTGGCCTTTTTCTTGGCTCTGGCTTCTTCTTTATCAGCTTTTCTTTTCTGTCTCCTCTGAGCACTTTGTAGTCTCTCAGTCAGCATCTGGTTGTTGGCTTCAAGAGCGGCAATCTTCAATTGAGCATCAGTAAGAGCAGACTTGGCAGCAGATAGATCTTTTTCAGTTCTCTCTAGGTCTCTGATCTGCAACCTTTGCTCATCAACTAGTTGCTGTTGAATAGAGTGCATGCTTCCCAAACTTTCTGATAAGGCAATCAATCTTAATTCCTGTCCTCCAGAAGTTCCTTTAAGTCTTGGATTCTCTTGTATTCTTCCTCCTGATTGGACTTAAGATTTTGTCCGAAGATCGTCATGGATATGGTTTAATTTTGTCGCGGAGGAATAGGCAGTATCGCCAGATCGGCACGAGTAACAGGCACTTGCAGATCTTCAGTATCCCTTCAAGGTGACTGGAGTATTCATACATACTATTCAGTACCACGAGCTTTGAAAGACCAAGAAGAATGCATCAGGAAGGAAGAATGAAGTCTTCATTGATCAGATCAGGATCTTCTTACAAGACCATCAGGAGTAGGCACAGACAACTCATCATCGGAAGATAGAACAATCAGTAATGGAGAAGCTGGCACAGGAAAGGGAGCAGATGGCAGAGGCAAAACTTGTTGAATGAGAGAAGCATCAGCAGTATATCTATCGGCAAGAAGGAACTCAGCAGGAACAAAGGTGGAAGCAACAAGATCGGCAGTAACTATATCGGCACGGACGATCGGCAAAGGAAATTGAGGATGAGTAATAACTGCTCATTCAGCCGCAGATGGAACACACCATTGTCTTCTAGAGAAAGAAGGATAGCTAAAATGAAGTTCAAGCAAGCACGACCTTCAAGAATCATGGTCATCAGCCTGGCATTCAGCAGCCTTGAGGTATAGACCAAATGATCGACACGCTGTCGAGGGTGAAACATCGGCATAGTCATTGCTAGAGCATCAGATTTAACCAAGTGCAGAAGACCTCGAGGATCAGTAGCTTGGTATTCAAGTATGTCATGAAGTTCATCGTTGACCATCATACACCTTCTCATCCACCCATTCGTGATGATACAAACCTCCTTAGGAGAGGGACCAGGCAGGTGAATTTTACCTCCAACCTTTATCTTCCCAGGAAAGCAGTAAAGAGGATCATAGACGGGTTTATTCACTTTGAGCTTTAACACCCGGAGAGCCTTCCCTTTCTTCCTTTTAAAATCTGGTTTAATCCAAGGCATGAATGTTATCTTTTCAGTAGCAGAGGATCTAGCAAGAAAGGAGTGATCAGTGAAATGGGGATGTGTAAGGATCCCGCCCCGCGCACGCGGAAACGCGACGGGTTTTGGGGGCGAAACGCCAAACTCGGTTAACACGCCAAAGATAACGGAGTCACCACTTTCGTTAATTATTTAACCCAACAGAAGAAAAGGTTAGAGATTCTCTTAGTTCGGAGGTCAGGTTATGTCTTGGGAAGAGTTTCACGTCACCCAAGCCGCCTCGAGCAAAGCCGAGTCTCCCTTGTGTTAGTTAACAAAAGTGCATGTGTGTGTGTGTATTTTAAAAGGGGAGAAACTGACTGTTTAGCAAATCCAGTTAGTTATTTAACAGAAAGGGTTTATTTTGCAAACTTTTTGGTCAGAAAAGGAGAAAAATGGAAGATGCCCTCCCCGGCCAAAGTAGCCGTACAGATGGGGAGGGCTCCCCATGGCATTTTTACAGTTTATCAGAAAGACAGTCCAGTTTCAATCAAAACAGAGGATCTTTGCTGAAACTGGACTGGAATGCTGATTTCCAATTTATGATTAACAATAAAACCTTGAAGAGTTCATTCCTATGCACCTTGATCATCAAAGGAGCCCCAAAAACAAAGATTTGGGTGTGATCAAAGGCAATCATTGGAGAAATTTATGAAAAGTTGATGAACATGACATTCAAACCAAAATGACCATTTGGTGGATAAAGATTGCAACTTTACCACCAAAATGGACTTATTACTCAAGATTAAACCTTTAGGGACGCAAATATAACATAAAGATCAAATCTTTATGTCCCATATTTGGTGATTTATGGCTAGGCCATGGTTGGGATGATAAAGATTGAAACTTTATCCCCCAATCATGACTCTTATGGACAAACAAGAATAACATCAACATGAAATGTAACAAATCATGATCATCCTAGGTTTTATCCCATAAATCACACACTAGGTGTGAAGGGCACCTTGAATCACCTCATGATTTGGATCATATACATATATAATCATAATATATATAGCTTGGAAAGGCCAAGACTTGTATAATATGTAGATATAGTGCTTGAGATGGACAAGACTTGCAAGAAATATAAAGTGCTTGAAATGGACAAGACTTTGCAAGAACAAGAAGAAGTAATGCAAGATAAACATGTAATATTAACAAAGATAAAAAAGAGTTTTAGATGAAGAAGAAGATGGGGAGAAGGAGGCCTCACCTATTGTGGTTATGGCCTATCTTCTTCTCTAATCACTCAAAGGTGTATATCACTCACTTTCTTCTCTCAAACTAGCAGAGTTTCAACTCACAAACGTTTTTCTCCCCCCTTGAAATGATCAGCATGGGGTTCAATTTATAGGGACTGAGGGCACCCAAACCAGCCGTACAGCTAGGGGCCCCAAGTACCCAAACCACCCGTACGACTCGACTTGGTGAGCTTCTGGATTTTTCTAAGTTTAATTCCAGTTCAGTCCTGGAATATTAGGTTCATCCTAGTGAGGTCCTGGCCCATTGGTTTATCCCTGAATGGTACCAAGAATTCCTCTAAGTAGGTCATTTTCAGATTGGGGTATTTACAGGATGTGCTTTGCCGAAGGGAGAAGTAATTCTCTGAAGTGTAGATCGGAAAGACATGATTGGATGATGAAGTGGAAACAACTGTTGGCCAAAATTGTTAGATGGAATGGAGATGCTGGTGGTGTACCAGTTAGAACTCATCATCTCCTTGGCATGAAGTTCACAGTTGTACTCAGGAGGTGGAGCAGAATCCGCTTCAACAGCAACGGGTTGCACTTCATTCATAAGAACCGGTAATTCCACATAGTTAGCAGGATCTATCTCATCTGCACTTTCTTCATCAGCAGCAGCAGCAGCATGATCAGCAACTGGTTGTACTTCATCAGCAACAACCGGTTGTGCCTCAGGAGAAGTCAAGAATAAAGGTTCCTCAGGAGCAAATAAAGCACCCTGAAGTTCCTCAAGCTGCAGATCAGCAGCAATCAATGCATCAAGATCAACATTATAATCTAGATTGGCAATCTCTACATCGGCACCTCCTCCTAACTCAACAATCTCTCTAACACCAATAGGTTCCACCAGGATCACATCAGTAGAAGAGATAGGGACCTTAATAATCTGAGTGTCAGCAGTTGGCTCAGATGGATGAGTGTCGGTAGTTAGCTCATCAGCATACACATCAGCAACCACTTTTTCATCAGCACAAGCTCCTCCTGATATCGGCGAATCAACAACTTCATTAGCAGATTGAGTTTCTATAGTTTCCTCAACTTGATTAACTAAGGATTCATCAGCAGCGCTGGTCTCATCAGCAGGTTGAGTGTCTGAAGTTTTCTCAACAATCTGTTCAACAGACTTATCAGCAGAGCCACGCTCAGAGCCATCACTGGCTAGTACTGAGTCTGTAAATGCTTCAGCAGATGATACAGAAGTAGGGGCAGCAGCTGCATGATCTTGATCAGAAGAGGGCTTTTTGAAGACAACACTTATCGGTAGCTTATCATACTCACCGATAGAATCAGAAGAGGTGATTGTTTCACTAGCAGCTTTGTGAATACATACAAAATCGGCAACATCAACAGAGCTACTGGGAGAAGGAATGGGAGTGACTGATGGTTGCTCAGCAGGAGTCCTTGAGAGAAGTGCTGCAGATTCTTGTATCAACTCAACTGTGGCTTTCTTCACTTTCTGCAAGAACTGATCAGCAAGATGAACAGCAGGGATGGTTTCACTATTATTGTAGATCAGTAAATCATCATTGTTTTCTGGTCTTCCCATTTGATAGGGAGCAGTTTCTAAGAAGTTTGAGTGCTGATCAAATACATCATCATAGGCAACCCAAACACTATGGACCATTAAGTCTTGACGAATTCTATCTTGGAAGAGGTAGACTTGATTCCAGGGAAGCGGCAGCAAATTAAAGAAATGCTCAAAGTTTAATCTGAGCTCAATTTCTGATTACCTCTGAAATTTCCGGAGGGGAACAAACTTCTCTTTGTTTAAGTCAGTGGGCCTGTTCAGACTTTTATAATCAACGTAGTCAGAGAGTTTTCCTGCAGGGACTGATTCTTTCCTTTCTTCATGGAATTGGAGCAACCGGCGAATGAAGGGATGGAGATGATCAATGGGAAACACCCAATTCTTTGTCATGACCTTATTGGTGAATGACCAATGGTTGCGATAAAAAGAATGAAAGGTGGGGTTTCTGATTGGTCTGCATCTCCTTATAACAGCAGTTTTCTTCAGAACATCAACAATGGGATCTTCAGCCGGATCAGCAATGTCTTCTACCTCAGTCTTAATTAGAGAAATACCAGAGAGAAGATATGGAGCAAATCTTATCATTTTGGCTCTGGGATCAGCAGCTGGAATTGGCACAGACTGAACCTGATCAGCAGGTTTTGGCTTGGTAACAGCAGATGGTTCACCGGCAGAAGTGACCTTTGACTTCTTGACTTGGGCTTTATCGGCGGCCTTTACCAACTTCCACTTCTTCGTTGCTGGTGGAGTAGACTCGGCAAGTATTCTATCGGTAGAAGGAGCAGGAGTCGAGACATCGGTATGCGCAATAGCAGCAACCTTAACAATTTCTTTGCCTTCTTCTTCTTTGGAGAACCAGCAACTTGAACAACTACTGTGCCGGTAGAAGCCTTCTTGGTTATTCTTTTCCAATCATAGAGTTTGAAGGACTTAAGGCTGGTGAAGTCAAAACTTTGAGAAACATGAGAGGCTCTGACAATGTTTGAATTGTTCCTCAAGATAATGCTTATCAGCATATAATGGCATCCCTTACCAGGGTGAGCCTTGTTCTTCCTTCTATCCTCCTTGTATTTAATGGCAGCAATGGCAATGACCCTAAACAGGTAGGCACACCAGTTGAATTCTTCTTGCAACACAATGGCTGCCATTGCCTCGAACTGAATGTCAGTTACATAGCTGTGAGAGCCAGATTGGCATACCAAGCATCTATCAACAATCTCTGCAAGGACAAAGAATCTTCTTTTATAATGAGCTTTGATATGATTATCTCCACTGACTCTAGGACCGGCTCCCATCATAAGGGTCCATTCCTTGTCCAAGGAGTTGTCATCAGTGAGACTTGTCACACCTTCATTTCCAAGAAGTGGAAAGACAGTAGAAATAGAGGAAGGAGTGATGGAGATAGAGACGCCAGTGACTGTAGAATTAATGGAGACGAAGGTAGACGGATCATTTAGAGCAGAGATAACTGAGGCATTGGATAAGAACTCTTGAACTTGACCCAAAAAGATAAACTCAACACCAGTTGGAGTGATGAAGGAGTCAAGCAGAGATCCAATCAGAAGATTCTTCAAGAAATCACCGTCTAGATCATCGTCGAAGAAGGTAGAGTCAAAATAGCCTCCATAGATATCCTTTTCGTTGCTCGACATTTTCTGAAAAATCACTCAAAATATCTCACAAGTTAGAATAAATTAGTTCAAAATAGATTTGATATGCAAGTGTAAAATCAGCAAGTAGTTACCAGAAAATAGAGTTATTTCAGTTGAAAGCAGATAGGAAGAGTTGATGAAGAACACGAGCAAGAGGGAGAGATCAAATGAGAGAAGAGCGAAAAGAATAAGAAGAGTTTTAAGTGATGCTTATATATGTTATGGAAGAGAGATAGAGAATGAGAAGAGTTTGCATGGGAGAAAGAGAAATAATGATGAGTTTAACTGTAGCGAATAACTAGGAGAACGTGCATGTTGGGTTTCGGAGTGACATGCACAGCGGAATTAAGCATTTAAAATTTAATGAAACCCAAAGCCCATAGATCCATTCATATGATTAAGTCAAATATAATATGATGAATACTAGAATACTAACCCTTGATGCCTTTGATTTTTGCAACCTTGAATTCGATGGAGGCTTGAAACCTTGATCACGAACATAGCAAGAATCACGAACTTTAAAGATGATAAGTTTCACCCTCTAGCGGTATCCACACCACGAACGAATATCAAGAACACTTGATCTTGGTTGCTAGACCAAAATTGTGAAACACGTTTTCACAATTAATATGAACTATATGGAATTTTATTTGTGTATTATTTTGTTCTTCAATCTAGGATGTCTTAGAACAAAATAAAATCTCTCTCAAACTCTTTGAGATTTTCACAAAAGCATTAGCTTTGATTCTGGCCGAATTTTGCTGTTTATATACAAGTTAGACCTATTCCAAATAGGAAACTTGTGTCTAAACCCGTCCAAAATTCTTTTCCAAATCAAATCAGGAAACCAGTCCCGACATGGTGTGCGGCCGCCCAAAACAACCTGTGCGGCCGCACATCTATCTGGAAGGTTATGGTACTATTTGACCCAAACTGTGCGGCCGCCCAACCCATCTTGTGCGGTCGCACACTTGTCCAGATTCCCATAGTTTCCAAAATTCCAATATAATCCTTATTTAAGATTCGTTCTATTGTGTGTGACCCTCTAGGATTATACTAAGTTGGCAATGGGTTCAAACATGAAACCATAAGATATGTTTAGGTTCTAAAAAACCGTCATACCTACCCAAATAGTATAACTAGATACAAGTTCGCATTCCTTTAGAACATGTCACAATCCCTTTGTCCACGATGTCATTGAACACAAGTCATGGTCAATAAGTCAACTTGTATTGTTCAATACTTTCTCGATTCCGAATATGTTGATAATCCAAATGATATTGATCCAATCAATCCATTTGAGTTTGGCCAAACATTTCACCAACATCATTCCTTCGAGGGGCCCAAGCTTGACATCTCTCCGAAGAGGTACAAATCCATTTAGCTTATTATTCTTCCCTACGTGAATCCGATTATGCCAATCATACCCTTTATAACTACCGTGTTAAGGCAGCGTTTGAATATGTCAAACATAATCTTCATCAAGTGGAAGACTATAATAACTTCATGTCTAAGAATTCAAATGACATAACTAATATGAGATTTATATATGACATCGACCATGACATAAATCTCATACCGCGGGTCATGTCCACTACCTTGTTCCAAACAAGTACCCATAAATCTAACATGATCATCCCATGATCATTTAGCCTTTATACTAGTGCTTAACAAGCTCTAGGGACAAAGATTATTATAAGCAAACATGAGCAACAATAATAATCTTATTATCTCTTTATCATCATGAATAAAATGATAACTTATACAACGTTTAACAAACGTGCCTAGGGCACCAACACCAACAATCTCCCACTTGCCCTAGGCCCAATCTCTAGGTATCCAATACCCATTGACCTAACATGACCATCATGTTTAGCTTGTGGAAGTTCCTTTGTTAGCGTGTCCGCAACGTTATCATTAATTGGTACTTTGCATATATTTACGTCTCCCTTATCAACGATTTCTCGAACGATAAGAAAACGCCTAAGTATGTGTTTGGATTTAGGATGTGCTCTTGGTTCCTTTGCTTGATCAATAGCACCACTATTATCATTAATATGGTCTATTGGATTAGCAATACTAGGAACCATCCTAAGTTCACCAATGAACTTCTTAATCCAAACAACTTCCTTTGCAGCATCCTATGCAGCGATATACTTAGTTTTAGTTATAGAATTAGTGACTGTACTCTGCTTGGAACCATTCCAACTTACAGTTCCACTATTTGAAATATGCACAAAAACTGATTGCGATCTATTATCATCTTTGTTGGTTTGGAAGCATGCATCCGAAATCATCTTCCATACCTCCATAGATCATAAACGAATCTTTAGTTCTTCTAAAGTACTTTAAGAATCACTCTTACAGCCATCCAGTGAATCTCACCGGTGTCGGATTGATATCTACTTGTCATGCTCCAAGCATTAGATATATCCGGCTTAGTACTTATCATGGCATCATGGATCCAATTGCCGAATCAAATGGCATCTCATTCATTTTCTCATGCTCATCTTTTGTCCTTAGGACATTGAGACTTGCTTAGAGAAACTCCATGTAACACTGACAAATGTCCTCTCTTAGAATTTTCCTTGCGGAATCTTCTTATGACTTTGTCAATGTATGTACATTGACTTTAAACCATTTTGCTTCCTTGATCTATCTCTATAGATCTTAATGCCAAGGATATATGCAGCTTCATCCATATTCTTCATTGCGAAACACTTTCTTAACAAAGTCTTTACAGATTAAAGTGTAGGAATGTCGTTTCCAATGAGCAATATGTCATCCACATATTAGATAAGGAATAGCACCATGCTCCCACTGATATTCTTGTATATACAAGATTCATCTTCATTCTTGATCAAGCCAAACTCTATAACTTATCAAAACGGAGATTCCAACTCCCAAAAGCTTGCTTCAATCCATCCAATGAATCTTCGCAACTTTCATACCTTTTAGAATTTTCTTGACTATCAAAACCTTTAGGTTGTATCCAATACATCCTTAAGTGAGTTTCCGTTGAGGAATGCTTGTTTTGACATCATTTTGTCAAATTTCATATTCCAAATATGAACATGCGACTATGAAAATTCTAATAAGTTTCTTGCTACCCATGTAAGTTTTTCTCCAAGAAAAGTCATTCATCTCCTTTGGTTTTTACACCTTAGGTTAGAATGATCAAGTTTCAAACTTGATTATTATACATGAATTGCCTTTTAGATTTTATGACTCCAAGCCATTAATCTAAATGTGGAGTTGATATTGCATCTTTGATAGGTGGTAAATACTTCATTCTAAATGAACTTTACCTCAATACTTTCTATTTCGAAATATCCAATATTTCTACTAATAGATTGTATCCTATCATGTATTGCAAGTATTTGTATATCTTGAACGGACTTTTCACGACTCCTTGTGAAAACTTGTTCAACTTCCATCTTAGGTTAAAATATATTTTTTAGGTCTCGAACCATTCGAGTTACATTTTACTCCCACTGATTCTTTTAGAGATAAACCATTTATCTAGAAAAGTATCATCATAATCAACAAACCATTTGTTTCTTATGAGTAAAATTTTATCCTCAAGTTTCCTTAGGATATCCCATAAAAATATATTTATTAGATTTAAATGTGAGTGTGTCCCAGACAACTCCTTTCCAAAAGTCTCACCATCTTAAATCTTTATTTAATACAAACCCAGTTTTCTTTCACTATTTAACCTCTTTTGATGGAACTCAAATTAGTGTAGTCATAGCGGTCGCAAATACATAACCCCAAAACAAATAATGGAAGATCAATTTGACTTTATCATCTAATGAACCATATTCAATAAGATTCTTGTACTTCCATGTAGACACATCATTTAGAATGATGTTCTTAGTGAAGTTAATTTGTGAAACCATTTCACAACTTTAATGATGACTGTAAAATTCTTGGTTAAATTATTCATCATCATGATCCAATCAGAATCTTTGAATAGTTTTACCAAGTATAACCAAAATTCTCTTTTAGCATTGCTTCTTAATGCGCCGTATACATCAAAATGTATTAGGTCAAGTAAGATATTAGCCTTTTACCAATCATAGTAAAAGATGTCTTGGTCCAAGTAAATAAGTTTGCATAAATCATATGATTCCAAATCATATGATTTAAAACTCCGTTCCATGGAATTTTAGATATGCATTTCTCATTTATTTGATCAAAACAATAATGCATAAAGAATTTTAATTATTTATGTTATAGCCTTTATTACTTTGTTCTTCAAGATTTAGGATATAAGATTTATTTTATATGATAACACAATGAAGTTAATCATAATAAATAAAGCACCTTTCTTATTCCAAATAAGAAATAAATATCCTTCATTATCTTATAACAAAATAATATTTCCTACTTCATTAGTAAAGCCACTTTACAAGTGTTCTATGAATAATGTTGCAACCATTGCATCATTACCGTTTGTAGATAAAACTTTACTATAAGTAGTCTTTCAATTTACTAATTATTCTGGTATCCAATACCCAATAATTAAATTTAGAAAGATTAATTTATAACATAAAATTTCCAAGTGGTAGTCCCACTACCATTCCTTTTATTGATCGTCCATAATTTTGACTACAATTTTAGATGGTCAATCCAATTGCCACTTTACCAAATTGCATCAATTAGAGTTATAATTTTAACCACAATTATTTCCTTTAGGTTTGACAACTCTTGTCTTACCTTTCCTTTGGCACTTGGCCCCTTTCCATCATGAACCATGAGCATTGGAGAACCTTTCTCCATCATCTTCATCTCCACAGTTTTTCAGCATATCATGCAACTCGGAGAGATTCTTATTCATTCCAAGCATGTCATAGTTTATCACTAAGTGATCATAACATTTGAACAATGAATCAAGAATGAGATCCGTGGCTTGCTCCAATCCAATTGGACAACCAAGTTTCTCAAGATGGACTACGTAGCCTTTATCTTAAGCATGTGAGGTTCCACTTATTGCCCTTTACTCCTTTTGCAAAAAGTGAATGCAATAATGGTTTTATACCTTTCTTGCCTATATTGCTCTTTGAAACATGTAACTCAACTCCACGCCTATCTAATAGGCTTCCAAAGTTCCAAACATTGTTGAAGTTTTGAGAACATAATCGTGAGCTTGAGACAACTCACATTCCTAGAATCATACTCATGATTCTTGTGATTGTCTATTCCGGCATTGGGTTCTTTAGGAATAGGCCCATCAAGAATGTAAAACCCATCTTCTTGCCTTAGAACCATTCTTAGGCTCAGGATCCAATCCATGAAGTTTGTACCATTATCTTTGAAGCTCATCCTTCTAAAGGATTGATCGCAACGAAGTTAGTTGTCATTATCTACAACTCATGCAAAATTTCCAAAATTTTACAAGTATCAATCTCATTAAAGAGATAAATAATGTATTTTCCAAAAATACTCCCACTAAATTATATAACCTTCTTATACATCCAATGTATAATATAATTTATTGGCTAAGATCCAACTTTAATTTAATTTTGAGTCCACGGAAGCGGACCGCTCAAAACTAAATTAATTAGGTAGACAACCCTGTCAATCATATCTCATATGACTCTTAGATCCTTTTCTGAGATTCTTTTAAATTGGGCTAAGATCCAACTTTAATTTAATTTTGAGTCCACGGAGGTGGACTGCTCAAAATCAAATTAATTAGGTAGACAATTTCTTGTCAATCATATCCAATATGATTCTTAGGGATCCAATTTCAAAAGCATGTTTAATCTCATCTTTACCTAGGCCCAAAACTGTTTTGACGCCTTATTAAGTCCAACTATTTTAAACGTATAGGAACCATTCAATTTAATGCACCTCGCGGAGGCGAACCCACATTAAATTAATGAACCTCGTCTTGTTCATACATGAATAAAATTAATGAACCTCGCGGAGGCGAACCCACATTAAAGTCACCCATGTACTAACAAATGTTTTAATCATGGCATGGCAAGAGGACTTAAAACTTTCTTGAAGGTTCATTACCATATAGCATACAACATATTTATGAGCACACAAGATAAACATGTTACGCATCAAGTTTAGCCACTAAATTAATCATCATTAATTTAAGCACAACATTTATGTGTCATTAGTTTCTCTATAATTATGAGGATGAGACTATTTCAAATTCGGTTATTATCTCCAAATCAAGACAACAAGAAGTGCGGTCGAAATAAGCCATTAGGCAACCATAATCCCGCACTAATTCAAAAATCAAGAAAGTAGTCCATGTGGCCGAAACTAAGCAATAGATGGTCTCGATAAACGTAAGCCAATTGCATCCACAATTCCACATGGATCTCCAATCATTGAATCAAAAACTTTGTTTCTCAATTTTAGCAATTATGAACTCTTCATAATTCTAACTTCGTTTTATCTTTGAAACTTTGATTGCAATCAAGTTTGGGAAACACAATCTCGATGAACGTAGATTAGCCATCCAAACCTTGAATCAATCTCAGAATCAAATGACTAAAACAAATAGGAATTCAAACCAACTAAATCCACCCCGTGACCTAAAAAGAACCCCAGCCCAGACCAGAAGGTCCGGACGGGTCCTTACTTTGGTCCGGTCAGACCTACCTCAAAATTCCAGCCTCTGACCATCACTGTGCGGCCGCCCAAGAAAGACTGTGCGGTCGCCCAAACATGTGTGGCCGCCCACGTTATTCTGTGCGGTCGCACATTAGCATCAGAATGATTTTTAGAGTTCGAAAATTTGTCTCAAAATTGTTTTCCCCGATTATTAAAACTTTGATCCAATCAAAAATTAATAATCAAACAATTCAGAACCCATCATAATTTTTAGTGCGATTCAATAGTGCGATTAAAGTTGTAAAACAATAAACCACATAAAATCACATAACACATAAACATCATATAATCCAATATTCATATCATGTTAGGCATACAAACAATTTATATACACACAACATTATCTAAGTATTAAAATAATCAACATGAACGGGGCTCTGATACCACTGTTGGGTTTCGGAGTGACATGCGCAGCGGAATTAAGCATTTAAAATTTAATGAAACCTAAAGCCCATAGATCCATTCATATGATTAAGCCAAATACAATATGATGAATACTAGAATACTAACCCTTGATGCCTTTGATTTTTGCAACCTTGAATTCGATGGAGGCTTGAAACCTTGATCACGAACATAGCAAGAATCACGAACTTTGAAGATGATAAGTTTCACCCTCTAGCGGTATCCACACCACGAACGAATATCAAGAACACTTGATCTTGGTTGCTAGACCAAAATTGTGAAACACGTTTTCACAATTAATATGAACTATATGGAATTTTATTTGTGTATTATTTTGTTCTTCAATCTAGGATGTCTTAGAACAAAATAAAATCTCTCTCAAACTCTTTGATATTTTCACAAAAGCATTAGCTTTGATTCTGGCCAAATTTTGCTGTTTATATACAAGTTAGACCTATTCCAAATAGGAAACTTGTGTCTAAACCCGTCCAAAATTCTTTTCCAAATCAAATCAGGAAACCAGTCCCGACATGGTGTGCGGCCGCCCAAAACAACCTGTGCGGCCGCACATCTATCTGGAAGGTTATGGTACTATTTGACCCAAACTGTGCGGCCGCCCAACCCATCTTGTGCGGTCGCACACTTGTCCAGATTCCCATAGTTTCCAAAATTCCAATATAATCCTTATTTAAGATTCGTTCTATTGTGTGTGACCCTCTAGGATTATACTAAGTTGGCAATGGGTTCAAACATGAAACCATAAGATATGTTTAGGTTCTAACAAACCGTCATACCTACCCAAATAGTATAACTAGATACAAGTTCGCATTCCTTTAGAACATGTCACAATCCCTTTGTCCACGATGTCATTGAACACAAGTCATGGTCAATAAGTCAACTTGTATTGTTCAATACTTTCTCGATTCCGAATATGTTGATAATCCAAATGATATTGATCCAATCAATCCATTTGAGTTTGGCCAAACATTTCACCAACATCATTCCTTCGAGGGGCCCAAGCTTGACATCTCTCCGAAGAGGGACAAATCCATTTAGCTTATTATTCTTCCCTACGTGAATCCGATTATGCCAATCATACCCTTTATAACTACCGTGTTAAGGCAGCGTTTGAATATGTCAAACATAATCTTCATCAACTGGAAGACTATAATAACTTCATGTCTAAGAATTCAAATGACATAACTAATATGAGATTTATATATGACATCTACCATGACATAAATCTCATACCGCGGGTCATGTCCAGTACCTTGTTCCAAACAAGTACCCATAAATCTAACATGATCATCCCATGATCATTTAGCCTTTATACTAGTGCTTAACAAGCTCTAGGGACAAAGATTATTATAAGCAAACATGAGCAACAATAATAATCTTATTATCTCTTTATCATCATGAATAAAATGATAACTTATACAACGTTTAACAAACGTGCCTAGGGCACCAACACCAACAGTGCACACACAATTCATTAAATGCATGAACCAGACGGTTTAAATTAGAAGGTTAAACTTAGGAGAAAGAAAGGGTAAAAGTGGCAACAATAAAATTAGAAATTACCTTTCTGATTTATCACAAAGAATTGGGATAAATCTTTGACACGATTTGGGTAAGGCGGTGCACACACGTGTCAGAGTGGAGGTGTGACCGATTGTACCTTTGATTTGACTAAGCTTATGTCATGTGTCAAAGAATCCTTATCCGTTTGGATGAGATCTACCGATGAATTTTGAATTTTGACAAATCGACAAGACATGATTCGGCAAGTTGTTGATCAGCAAGATATTTATCGGCATGATGTTTTTCGGCAAGATAATTTACGTTCTGCTGATTTGATTGGCAGACTAACACAAGTAGCAAAGTCAGCACAATTTTAACCATAATAATCAATCATACCTAGTTCACCTCTGAGGAATTCAAATCTTTTCTGATCTAAGGGTTTTGTCAGTATGTCTGCTCTTTGGAAATCGGTATGAACTTTGATCAGCACAATGTTTTCCTTTTCAACATGTTCCTTCAGAAAGTGATACTTGATGTCTATGTGCTTGGTTTTGGAATGCATGACCGGGTTGTTGGAAACTGAGATGGCAGATTGATTGTCACAATAGATGGGACAAACTTGAGATGGAACTTCATTGTCAACAAGCTGCTGCTTCATCCAAAGGATCTATGAACAGCAACTGCCAGCAGCTATGTACTCAGCTTCAGTAGTATAAGTGTAAATTGATGCTTGCTTTTTACATGACCAAGACACCAACCGATCACCAAGAAATTGGCAAGTTCCACTAGTACTTTTTCTGGTCACCCTACAAGCTGCAAAGTCTGCATCTGAATAACCTATTAGATTAAAAGATGAATCTCTAGCATACCATAATCCAAGGTTAGCAGTGCCACATAGATATTTAATGATACGTTTAACATCTTGCATATGAGATTCCCTAGGGTCAGCTTGAAACCTGGCACAAACACAAACATCAAACATAATATCTGGTCTACTGGCAGTAAGATAGAGGAGTGAGCCGATCATACCTCGGTAGAGTGTCATATCTACCTTCTTACCAGACTCATCCTTATCTAAATAAATGTTACTGCCCAAAGGTGTGCTTTGAGAGTGAGCATTTTCAAAGCCAAATTTCTTGATTAATTCTTTTGCGTACTTGGCTTGATTGATGAATATTCCCTCATTGGTTTGCTTGACTTGAAGTCCAAGGAAATATGTTAGTTTACCCATCATGCTCATCTCGAACTTGCTCTGCATTAGCTTCTCAAATCTCTTGCAAAGTGATTCGTTAGTAGAACCAAAAATAATATCATCGACATATATTTGAACAAACAATGAATGACCCTTATGCTTGGAAACAAATAAAGTAGTATCGATTTTACCTCGTGTGAAACCTAAGCCATCACTAAGTAAGAACTTAGATAGGGTTTCATACCATTCCCTTGGAGCTTGCTTTAGGCCGTAGAGAGCTTTCTTCAATCGGTAGACATGATTAGGCTTCTTAGAGTCCTCGAAACCAGGTGGTTGTTCCACATAAACAAGTTCTTGGAGTTCTCCATTTAAGAATGCACTTTTCACGTCCATTTGATATAACTTGAATTCTTTGAAGGCAGCATAGGCTAAGAAAAGTCTTATAGCTTCCAATCTTGCAACCAGAGCAAATGTCTCATCGTAGTCAATTCCTTCTTCTTGTCGGTAGCCTTTAGCAACTAACCTTGCTTTGTTTTTAATAATATTCCCAGCTTCATCCAATTTGTTCCTGCAGACCCATTTTGTACCAATAACTTGCTGAGAAGTTGGTCTTGGCACAAGTTCCCATACATTGCATCTTTCAAACTAATTCAGTTCCTCTTGCATGGCTTCAACCCAACCAGGATCGGCAAGAGCTTCTTCAGTCTTCTTTGGTTCTATGTTGGAAACCATAGCAGATGAGAAGAGACTTTCAGCAAATGGTCTACTAAGGTTTCTTGTTAATCTTGGACCAAAGACATCACCAATCACATTTTCTAATGGATGATCACGAACTGGTCTAACTTCTCTCGGCACATCTTGTCTTACTGACTCTTGTTGAAGTGATTCTAGAGGAGGATCAAGGTCAGCAGATGGTTGATAGAAAGAGTTAGAGTTTTGAGTCAAAGGTGGGTGAGAACTTGGAGGATTAGATCTAATAACAGAAATTGGTTGAGGGCTTGATCTGTCTTCAGGATGATCAGCAGAATTTGCATCGGCAAATGGATTATTAAAGTTATCGGTATGATCATGTTCTGCCGATGATGGGAAATACTGAGTATCTGTTGGTTCTTCTACTGAAATGACTGGATCAGCAGCTGGTACTTGACCTGCATGGTTAAAATTACTGGATTCACCTGTCTCATGAGCACTAGAAGCATTAGTACTATTTGGAGCCTTGTCAGACTCTAACAAATCAAATTCATCAAAGTTTACATGAACAGATTCAACAATTTTCAAAAGTTTCTTATTAAAAACTCGAAAGGCCTTACTATGTTTAGCGTATCCAACAAAGATTCCTTCATCAACTTTCTCATCAAATTTACCTCTGTTCTCCTTACCGTTGTAAAGCGCGTAACATTTGCAGCCGAATATTTTGAAGAATCCAATGTTGGGAATTCTGCCTCTCCAGAGTTCATAAGGAGTCTTGTTATGGAATTTGTTGATAAGAGATCTATTCTGAGTAAAGCAGGTGGTGTTGATGGCTTCAGCCCAAAAGTATTTTGGCAGCCTGGCTTCAGCAATCATGGTCTTACCAGCTTCAATGAGAGTTATGTTCTTTCTCTCAACGACACCATTTTGTTGTGGTGTACCAGCAGCTGAGAAGTTGTGGTCTATGCCATGATCATCACAGTACTGAGCAATACCATTGTTCTTGAATTCAGTGCCGTTGTCTGATCTCATGCTGATGATATCGCTTTCTTTCTGGGTTTGTAGTAGTCTGAATAACTTAGTAGCAACAGCATATGTGTCATCTTTATGACTGAAAGTTTCCATCCAAGTATATCTAGAGAAATCATCTACTACAACCAAAGTGTATCTACTTCCCCCAATACTTGCTGTAGTTGTGGGGCCAAATAGATCCATATGTAGAATTTAGAGGCACTTAGATGTTGACATGCAGGGCTTACTTCGGAAGGATGATTTATGTTGTTTTCCAAGCTGGCAGGCTTGCATTTCTTTGCTTGATCAGCAGATACTTGAGGCAAACCGGTAACTAGATTTGAACCGGCAAGCTTAGATAGATACTTGAAGTTCAAGTGACTGAGTCTCTTGTGCCATAGCCATGAGTTCTCACTGATGTTCTTAGCTACAAAACAAACATTAGCAACACCTGTAATAGCACTTAAGTCTACTGCATAAATGTTACCTTTTCTTTTGGCAGTAAGAAGGGTTTCATTGGAAGCAATGTCTTTCACATAGCAACTGGAAGTAGTAAATACACATTGCATCCCTTTATCATAGAATTGTGAAATAGATAGAAGGTTGTGTTTCAAGCCATCTACTAGAGAGACATTCTGTACAGTAACTGCACCTCTCTTGATGGTACTAATACCGATGATTTTTCCTTTGGCATTATCACCGAAAACCACTGGGGGACCTGATGCTTCTGAGATATCGGCAAGTAGATCTGTAAATCCTGTCATGTGTCTTGAACAGCCACTATCTAGAATCCACAAATCCTTGCTTGCACCAGTTGAGGCCATGAAGCATTCCTGAAATAAAATGGTATGCTTATGGTCCCCCTTATTCTTGGGTCTGAGGGTTAGTTCCTCTTTGGCAACCACATATGGCCACCACTAGAGGATGCAACCTCAGTGGGTCCAGATAGGTGCTTCAAGAGGCATTCATGAGCCTTGTGACCATAATCAGAACAATTAGAACATCTCACTTGACTGATAGGCTGTGGAGTCGGTAGAACATCATTCTGTTTAGTCAGTGCATCGGCAGAACTAGAAAATTGAGCAGGCACAAACTTAGTAGGTTTAAAGGTGATAGTGTTGCCTTTCTTTCCATTCTATTTACCTTTGGCAGTTTAGGTACTTGTCCATCGGCATCAGAGGTGGTTAGACCGGCAGCACTTGCTCTGCTTATGTATTCACCAAGAATTCCATTATCGGCAGACTCAGTATCAACAACCTTAACATATCTTTATTTATGCTTATCATTTCTTTTGTTCTGGTTCTTAGGATACTTCATAGCAACAGCACTATATACTGCAGGCTTAGCATTAACATGCACTGAGTTAACAGAACTACATTCAACTTTCTCATCCTTTTTCTCGGTCCCACAAGTTTCAGTAGAGCTACTGCTGTTGGACTCAAATCCTAACCCAGATTGGTCCTTATATGACATTTGGGTCTGTAGGATTGTTTCAACAGCAACTCTAGATTATGTGTAAGAATCAACAATCCTTGAGAGATGATTGTTTCTTTTCACAAGATCTTTGATCTGAGCTATCAATACTGCCACTTGACTTTTGAGATCTAGATTTTCTTTCTTTAGAAGAACAGACTCAAGCTCATGTCCTTTGAGAACTTTAAGTTTAGACATAAGCAAATCATTCTCTGCAGAAATTCTATTGAAATCAGCAGCCATCACTTTATGAACGCTACTTAGCTTTTCATGATCAATAAAAAGTTCATCCATTGTTTCTACCATTTCAGCTTTGGATATTTCAGGAAAGGGGTCAGCTAAAATTTTGGTGGCAGGGAGAAAAGGTTTGGGGGAGAAGTCAGGTAGAGAATAGATGGGTTTAGATAAGCTTTTGGCAATGTTTGGATGCTCAGTGAATGAGAATTTTCTGGTCATCTGTAAGGGTTTAGGTTTGATGGCAGTGAATTTAATAGAGTTACACTGACCATAGAGTGAGGTTCCCACTTAGTGAACTCTGTATCCATTTGGGTTCTCTGCTTTGACACTAATCTCTTTAAAGTGTGGTTGAGGTCTTCCAGTAGCTTCTTCTTTGACTGGAGTTCTTGGAGGAGATGGATCTCGGCAGACTGGAGTCGGTAATGTGGATGTATCGGCATCTTCCATGTCTAGGGCAACAAAACTTACATCGGCGTCTTCATCTTCATCGGCATCTTCGTCCTTCGTCTGAGTCAGTTTCACACCAAACCGGCAAGGCCTTTTATGTGCCTTCATAGGCAACAAAGCTTCGAGACTTAGGATGTCTCTTATTGAATGACTTCCTCACATACTCATATTTTGGTTGAGGACATTTGGAAGCAAAGTGACCAGGTTTTCTGCAGTTGAAGCAGACAAGATCACCTTTGTTGTTCTTTCCGTCGGTAGCACTTGTTGAGATTTTACTATAACTTGCTGATTTTTGAAATGCTGGTGTGAATGGTTTTGGTTGCTGGTAGCTTCCTTTCTGCATCCTTTTGAAGTCTTTAAACCTTTTGTAGTTCCTAGCGAAGGCGGCAAATTCGTCTTCTTCCATAGGTTGTTCTGAGGTTGTTTCTGGGGTTTTGGAACTGCAGGGTGTTTGATGGGGATCTATAGGAGGGAATTTATTTGAAGGGAAGGATACCTGTGACTGAGCTGGTAGAGACAAGTTTTTGAAATTTTTATCAAGAACGTTAAGTTTTTGCAGTTCTCTCTCATACAAGAATAGACTGGATACAAGATTCTGAATAGAAGTCTTGTTTAAGTCTCTAACCTCTCTAACAGAAGTGACCTTGGTATGATACTCATTTCCTGAAGAACTTAGAAAACGAATATTTAGGTCTTTCATGGTATAAATCTTACCTAATGAAGCACATAAGTTACTTACCTCGCAGAATCTGTCGTAGGCACTCCTTAGTGATTCACCATCTTGTTTCTTAAAGGATTCAAACTCAGCAATGCAATCGTAGAGTCTGTTGTCCTTCACCTGCTCATCACCTTCAAAGTATGCAAGGAGCTTGTTCCAGCATTCTTGAGCCGTGGAGCACAAGTCAATGAGTTTATATTGCTTGTCGTCCAAACCACAAGAGATAATGTGGCATGCTTTTCCATCTAGGGCAGCTGAAAGTTTGTCGTCCTCAGTCCATTCCTCTCTTGGTTTCTCGACCAAAGTTTCTTCAATCTGAACATGGGTTTCTTGTTCAGTGTCACGATCAGCATGTTGTGTCAGCGGAGTGGAGGGAATAGGTCTATAGGTGGTTGAGACTTTTAAAGGAATTATTGGACCACCTTCTATGACCTTCATCAACCGATCATCAATTAAGTTCATATACTTTATCATAAGAGATTTCCAGACACCAAACTCGTTGACATTCAACAACGGTATGGTAGTGATGTTGAATGACTGCATGATTTTTCCTGCCATGGTATCGGTTAACAAGCTGCAAAGCTTGGAAATTTCTTTCAAAATTCCAAGCTCTGATACCAATTGTTAGGCCCAATTGGTAGGAAAATAGGCTAGAGGGGGGGTGAATAGCCTAATTAAAACTTTTTCAAAGAAACACTTTTATAAATACAACGTCACTTATTAGTTTACAAACTATTATCAGTAAGCACAGCGGAGAAAGTATGACTTGGTTTTAACTCACACAAAATCAGTATGAAAAAGGTTTTGAGAGCTTTGTTTAACACAAAGTGATTCCTAAAAGTTCAATGCAGTTTCAAAAGATTGGTCAATGGAAATTACAATGAATCAGTACAAACATATACGATCTGCCGGTGATAGAGTTCCAACCAGCAAAGATAAAGTAAACAGCAGAGACACAAAGATTTGGAGAGATTCACAGTGTAAATACTGCTACGTCCTCTACCAAGTTTGGTCAGAACTTGGATTTGGGTTAAGAGTACTATTAGATATCTCTATTCTATTACAAGCACGGCTTTGCCGGAAACAAAGACTAAATTCTAGTGATCACTAATGGATCGTAATACAAATCTGACCAAGTGTTTTTGAGCGGCAATTCCAATAGAACTTGTCTCACTCAGGTGGGTGTGTGAATAACTCAAACAACGTATTCCTTAAATGATCTAGTTCGGGAATATTAACATTGTTGTTGAGTTGGTGCACAAGTGTATGCCCTATTAAATGATCTAATGATTATCTGGACAGAATGTTTGAGTCTTCAATGAATACTCAAAAACATTCAACTCTCTTAAATGCTCTATTTCCACCAACCGTCTTCAATGCTCTAAGTCCTCTATTTATAAGAGGAGTGAATGTCTTGAGTCTTGTAGAAGAAGGCTTGCAATTTGAATATCCATCAGGGTAGTTGAGGAGCATTAAATGCGGTATCTTTAGCATTAATGGCGAAGATATGGAGTACACGCATGCTTGCAAAAGTCTGATGGGTAAAGACCCCGTTGTCTCAACCGGTTACCTGAAAAAAGCAAGTAGGGACTAAGTATAGCTAAAACTAGCTATGTGTCAGACGGCGCAGTAATCATGACAGAGCTGTTTAACAACTTTCTGATAAGACAGTACAGAAAGGACAGAGACAATCAGTAAGTTGACATTGAGATAGAACAACAAAACCTGACTGTCAGTAAGGTTCAGATTGTCCTTGCTGATTGTTTGAGTCATCGGTAACTTGAGTAGTAAGTTGATCGGCATGTTGAATTCTGGTCTGCTGATTGTGCTTCCTTCTGCTGGTTTGCCAAGATTGAAGAGTTGGAATACACCTGTGACGGTCACAAAGAATCCTAAGGGTACCTTACAAAGGTTCTATTAAAATTGGGGGATCCTAAGTGATAACTATGATTGGGATTAAGCAATTCTATGTCCTAAACATATATTTGAACAACAGTCAACAAGGGTTCACCAACGGACTCATTCAAGGGATTCACTAACGGATTCATCAAACGCATTTACCAACGGATTCGTCAACAAGGGTTCACTAACAGACTCATCCAAGGGATTCACTAACGGATTCATCAAATGGATTCACTAACGGATTCGTCAACAGGGTTCACTAACGGACTCGTTCAAACGGATTCGTCAACAAGGGTTCACTAACAGACTCATTCAAGCGGATTCACTAACGGATTCATCAACAAGGGTTCACCAACAGACTCATTCAAGGGATTCACTAACGGATTCATCAAACGGATTCACCAACGGATTCGTTAACAAGGGCTCACTAACGGACTCATCCAAGGGATTCACTAACGGATTCATCAAATGGATTCACTAACGGATTCGTCAACAGGGTTCACTAATGGACTCATTCAAACGGATTCACTAATGGATTCGTCAACAAGGGTTCACTAACGGACTCATTCAAGGGATTCACTAACGGATTCATCAAACGGATTCACTAATGGATTCATCAACAAGGGTTCACCGACGGACTCATTCAATGGATTCACCATAGGATTCATCAAGCGGATTCACTGATGGATTCGGCAAACAGATTCAACAAGCGGATCCACTAACGGATTCAACCGGCAGATTTACAAACGAATCATGCCACCTCCTCTATCAACAAAAGCCGCTCACACAGGGAGCGCACCCCTATCTCTCGCAATTTCAAATTCCTGCTTTCATCGAGTCCTTGCTTTTTCTTGGTGATGTCCTCGGCAGGTGTACTTTCTTTCGTCGACGCGTTTTACCTTGCAATCTACATCGCTAAGGGGCTCTGTAGACACCCCGCCTTGGACCGTTCACCCCGGTTGCACGGTTGATCTTGTGTTTCTCCCTCTTTTAAGTGTTTCTTGTTAGTTTCTGTTACTTCTGTTAAGTTCCTGACTGACTTCGTTAAGTCCATGGACTAAACTGAATAACAGGGCTAAATTTCTAGTCCATTCTATCAAAAATGCCTTCTCTAAGTCGCGCGCCTCCGACCATAGGAGCCAGAAGCGCGCGCCTTCTGCCCCCAAGGTGGGAAGCGCGCGCCTCTGGGCGTCAGTTACAGATTTCTGTCCAAGAATCTCTCCCTTGCTCATTTTACATGATTTTGCCCGGGAAAGATTTATTGGTGACTGAGTTTTGGCACCAAAACATCTTTTTTCACCTATAAAAACATCCCTTTTGCACCCTTTCAAAAGACCCTTTTTTAGCACTCTTTTGGACAAAAAGAATTCTCTCTACACAAACTATACCAAAATCATTTCCAAGGCTTTTTCAAGGAAGTCACCAAGAAGTGTTTGAAGATCTTTGAAGCATAGGTAAAAGTTTATCTTCCTCCTTCTCTACTTCATCTCTCCCTTTTACTTTAATCAATCGTGCAACCACCCAAATCATTTTGGGACATGACATTAGTGATCGCTCCATTCCATTGAAGTTGGTCAAGGAGTCATCTCTCTACATTCCAAACACCTTTTTAAACCCCCCCCCTTTTTTATCATCAAGAACAAGAAGAACATTTATTTTATGTAGACTTTGATCAAGCAAGACCGACATTAGTCGGGCGAGATGGGTGTTTAAGTACTTCCCATCTCGTAACCTAACTCCCGAACCTCATAACAAGAATCTCTGTTTTCGTATCAAACTTAGGCTAAATATTAGGTTTTTCTTATGTTCCTCTAAAACATAGGTGGCGACTCTAAACAAATAACACACAAATATACATCCTAGGAACAACACACGCGCTCTAGCCAAGACGTGCCCTCCCGGGGTATCTACAGCTGCCTCCTTCGCTGCTTATTGTTTGTCCTTCTCTAACAATTCTACTGCAGGGGTAGATCATTTTTTGATTGCCTTACCCTTGGGGTCCTTATGATCCCTAATTGTAATTTCCAATGGTTCCCATAAATCTTTATCTATCAACAAAGCCTTTATCTTGATCTGCCAGAGAGAAAACTATTCTTCCCATTGAACTTGTTGATCGAATCTGCTCCTTGACCCATCTTCTCGTTCTCTGTAGCATAATCCTTGAATCTCTAACCACGAACCAAAATCTCAGATACCACTTGTTAGAGCAATAAACAAGACTTGATGAGAAAAACAAGCAATCACTAGAATTATAGATCTCTCTGAGCACTCTAAAAATCTGTCTCTCAACTATATTTAAGCCTAGGATGATAGCTTCTATTTATACTACTCAAAACCTAGCTCAAAATCTGGTAAGAACTTGGAATACGAAACCAAAAAGGAGTCTAAACCTTTCTGTCCACGAAACTGAGAGTCTAAAACAAATCTGGAACCTTCCAGCTTAGATCCGCCCGGGGCACTCTATTGGTCCACCCGGATTCATGATGGTCCGGCCGGATTACCTTGCATACCCGGTCGGATATTCTTGTTTGGCAAAAGTCCCAATTTCCGACATCAAACTGGTCCGATCGGGTTCCTTGATAGGTCCGGTCGGACCCCTTCCTCTGTGCTCGTCCCGGAATTACGAAATCCTCTGTTGTCCAATCCTTAACTCGGCGTCTCAAATTCAAAAGCATTTGACCCACCAATATATATATATATATATATATATAGGTTCTTGCTCCTGTGAGAACCTTAAGTGTGTGAGAACCATGAGAACCACTTATAGCCTTTGGATTAGAAATAAACCAAAGGTGCAGATTAGAGAGGAAGAAAAAAAAAGCGGTGGCAATTTTGAAAATAAAGGAGACGCGAGGGCATAATGGTCATATCGCTTTAAAAACATAACTCGCGCCGAAGTCGGGAAAGGCGAGTTCCATAGATACAGAAGGTATTTCCTATTGTATCCAATGTTTACTTGGATACATTTAGGCAAAAACTAATGTATCCAATGTTCACTTGGATAATTCATTGGATACATTAAGTCAAAACTAAATGTATCCAATGTTTACTTGGATACATTTAGGCAAAAACTAATGTATCCAATGTTCACTTGGATAATTCATTGGATACATTAGTTGGATACATTAGGTCAAACTAAATGTATCCAATGTTTACTTGGATACAGATAGGAAAAATCTAATTTATCTAATAGTTCATTTGGATAATTCATTGGATACATTAGGTAAAAACTAAATGTATCCAATGTTTACTTGGATTTATTTAGGCAAAAACTAATGTATCCAATAAAATGAAACATGATACTATGTTTCAGTTATAGGATCACAAACCATTGCTCTTAGTGTATCTAACGACTTATTACAAAAATGCCACCGCATAACCACAATATAAGAACATAACGATACATTACCTGTTCCGCCCTTGAAGTTTCGAATTATTTCAAAAATGCCACTGCGTCATCCACCCTCCCAAGCCGATCTGCGCCGTCCCTTTTCTTCTAATCCAACGGCTGCTGTTGGTTCTCATGGTTCTCATGATATTTAGGTTCTCATTTGAGCACCTACCTATATATATATATATATATATAATATATATATATATATATATATATATATATATATATATATGAACAATTTGTATAGGAAAATGGAAAACAGATTGAGAGATTATGAAGGATATATTGGAATATTTCTCAAATATTCATTTCCATTCCTCCATGATCTGATAAAAGTAAAAAGAGATTGGTTATGATCTGAGAACAGTACAGAATACGGATTTTTTATGATTCTGTTGCTCTGGTAGTAGTGCATCATGGATCTCACGTGTTTGGCCCATAAGTTCAAGGAAGGCCACCTCTTTTGTTAACCCTATTATTATTATTATTATTATTATTATTATTATTATTATTATTATTATTATTATTATTATTATTATTATTATAGTGCAATAAAATTGTTTGTACAACGTACGGTATGTACTTTAAAATATTTTGATAAAATATCAGTATATCACAATTGAACAGTTGTATTTTTGCTGTAATACAATCTTAGTACAGTGCATGTTATTCACTCGAATCATCAGAATAGAAATAAATATTAATTATTTTATTAAACCATCCACTACACATTTCTCCTACTCACCGATATACACCTTCCGTCCGAGACTAATTGGCCCAAAATGTTTTTAGCACGAGAATCAAAGAAAGTGTAACTGTTATGAGTACGAAAAGTAATTAGGAAAAAAAATGTAAGTGTTAGTGAGTATAAATTGCTTACACCAACTCTATTTTTTGCTGTTGTTGTTGTTGTGTAAAGGATTATTAATCTGTGTCTTCTTTGAACCGGCACAAAGATTGTCCACATAAACGGATCCAAATTTTGTAAACTATTACTCCCTCTGGTCCAAAATAACTGTCGCTTAGATGTAACTTTGACCAATATTTTAAATAAAAAATAATGATACTAATAAAAATCTAAAATTTGTCATTGTATCATAATTAATAATACTTTTAATAACAATTTTAAAATTTTTATTAGGATCATTATTTTTTGTTTAAATTTATTGGTCAAACTTACATCTGTTTGACCAAAAGTGACAGTTATTTTGGACCAGAGAGAGTAATTTTCTGTTCGAAAGTGTATTAAATTGTTGGATTAAAATCACACTATTTGACGAGGGGCTCATTTTTGATGCGGACATAATTGCGGAGTCGTTTTTGGAGTTGTTTGAGCGACAACGCGGGAATGGGCATAACTTTTGACTCCGGAGGAGTTACGGGATGCACAGCATATCAAAACGATCGCCTTTTAGAGAGGAACAAAAGTCATAGGGCTTTGCCCTTTGTGCGTGTAACATCTGGTCAAAAAGTGAGCAATATTTTTATTTTGGAAACTATTTTATTGTAATTGGACCCAATATTTATTAGAGTTGTATTTGGTGTAATCTTTGGGCTCAAGTAAATTACAACCCAATAAGGATTTTAGGAAACATTTTTCTAATTAGGAAAACCCTAAAATACAAATACTCTCTTAATTCCCTAAAGCTCTCATTATTCCTCCCAAAGAGTAAGAGAAACGCGAGAGAGAGGCAGAGAACGCAGCAGAGAGAGGGAGGAGGCGCAGAGGGAGAAAGAAAAGAGAAGGAAGAAGAGAAAGAGAAAGGGAGTTGGACTAAGGTAAAATCCAACCCTCTATGATTTATTTTTCTATTTAAATTCATAATCTAGTCATTGATAGAGATGAACTAGAAGCTCTAACCCTAAAAAGATGAACTAGGGTTTGTAAATTGGGGATTTTAGATTAAAGTCTATGAATTGGGTATTTGTAATTGTGTGTGTGCGTATATGTGTGTGTGTGTGTGTCGACTGTGTGTGTGTGTGCAGTGTGTGTGTGCCGAGTGTGTGTGGGTGTGTTAGGGTTGGTGGGTGCACCTTAAAGCCTAAAACTATGAATGGTGGGTGTAAATAGTAATTTCAGATTTCTGTGTGTGCTGGAACGTGAAATTAGTGTGTGTGATTTTGGGAAATTGAAATTGAAGATTGGGAATGGATATTAGAAACCCTAAGGTGTTTTGGTAACTTCATTAGGGTATGGGTTAACCAAGAAAAGAGTTAAAGAATACTAACTCATAGGTTAACAAAGTAAAATAAAGTGTGGGGACGGAGAATTAAAGGTAAATTCTTGTTCCTAAGAAAGTGTTATATTTTGCATGCTTGTAGATACGTGCAAGTGCCTTTGCAGGGACTTAAGTAAGCTAAGGTAAGGGATTACGATCCTAGCTTTTGATTGCCTCTATCCTTTAATGTAGGATTCCTTTATATTCTTTCATGAGTAGTTACCTAGTGGCGGTAACATTTGTATTCTTAAAAGTTGTGAACGTCTTTGAATGACTCTTACCCTTTGACATGTTCTAAATCAATGGGTACCAAAAACATATCTTTGAATTAGTTATAGTGTTCTTGTACCTACGAACACTAAGTTGAAACTTTGCTATATCTTAATTTGGTATAGACGTGTTGAAACTTTGTTATATCTTAATTTGGTATAGACGTGTTGAAACTTTTCTATATCTTAATTTGGTATAGACGTTCGCTTAGTCTGATATGAAAAGGACTAAGTAGGTTAATCTAGTTGAAATGAAAAAGAACTAGACTTTTATACTACTCATTGAAGTAGTTGATTATCATGATAAATCTTACTTAAATGCCCTGATCAGGCATTGCACCTGAAATGGTGACGTTATCTTGGAATTGACGGACTTGGAATAAATGCCACACATCTTTTGAAAAAAGTTATTGATAGTGGTTAACTTGATATTTAATGAAAGCGAAAATATTATTGTTGTTCGTTCTTCCGGTCATCTCTCCTTAAAACCCGGAGAGATCCCGTATGAACTTACTGAGCATTGTTCGCTCACCCCTTCCATAATATTTGTTCTCCAGGATATAAATAGGAGATGGTCTCGAAGGACAAAAGAAAAGTTGTCAAGGTGATCACGAAGACCCTTGATGACGAAGTTTTAAGAAGTCTTTTAGTAGTAGTCGGGATGGATTATTTACGAAGGTTTATTTAAATGTTGGTTATGTCTAGCCGTTGGAGTTTTGAAAGACAGTTAAATTCGTTTCCGTTATTTATTTTGAATGGTAGTTCGAGATACTAGCCGTTGATGTTTGAATTATGGTTTAAGACCGTTGTTTTTCCCGCGTTTGAGGACGGATTTTTTTATTTAAAGGATATTATATTACTCCGAAATTCGGGGTGTTACAGTGCGGACCGTAAAAAGGCCAAAAAATGCTTCTAAGGGCCTCAACGGCCTTCTGAAGTTTTCTATCAGCTTTACCGTATTTTGGACATTTTCGTCATTTTCATGTTTTAGGGTTTATTTTCGAGTAGGGTTTTTTCCAGACTTTATATACTTTGTTTTAGGATTTGAAGAGGCAGTTTTTGCCGTTTATGATATTGATCATTTTCTTTCAATTTTCTCGAGCGAAAATTGTCGGTTGATTGCTGAATTTCTCGAGCGAATTTCTGTAGTTTATCTCTATCAAGTCTTCCGCTACGTCAATTTGAGATTTTTTTTTAAAGAAGATATTCATTTTTAGTTAAGAAAGTACTTCATTGGGATTTTCAAATTAGGGGAGACTCTTATGGGCACCCCGTGAGACGGACCGCCCATAGATCGACCCGCCCACTCACTTTATAGTTCCGCTCGCCCAGCTTAGATTCACTCTAACGCATTTTATCAGCGTGCGCCACGTGGCGTATATTAAAAAACCCTCCCCCAATAACTTTAAACTGTCATATCTTGTGATTTTGAAGTCGAAAAAATATTTAAAAATACCGTTGCGTTCGTCTCGGTGAGACGAATCAAACTAGATAGGTCATGATATGATTTGATTTTTTTAAAAAATACTTTTTAGCACACACAAAAATTAAGCTGCTCGTCTTCTGAGAAACACCCTGTTCTGATAAAAGTAACAGTTTCATATTCAAAAAGTAACAAATTTACTGTCAAATATAACAACAGTTTTGTAAAAAAATATAAATAGTTTGATAGAGTGCAAATATGATTATAATTTGTTATAAAGATGAAGGTAACAATAAAGGATTGTAACACTTTTTTTGTTTCAAATGTAACATTTTTTTTAATGTAACCATAATTTTGCAGAAATGGATTAAAGATAACACAAGATTTACAACAAAACTAATGTTACATTTTATAACAAATGAATATATCATTTTTTTCACAATTGTAACTGTTTCTATTCAGTAATGTAACATGATAGTTTTTTAAAAAAATTGTGATTTTTTTTTATTGGTAAAACACTTAATGATTTATCAATTACAAAAGGTTGAATGTAACAATTGAAATTTTGTAATGTAACATAGTTGTTTTCCAAAATAAAAAATAAATAAAATTGAACTACTTTGATTGTGTTTTCTTTTTTGAGAAAGTAACAATTGAAATGCAACCGATTATATATATATGGATTCTTACTTTTTTTTTAAACTAAAAAAGGTAACATTTACTATGTAGAACTGTTACATTCATCTATATAGCAAATTAAAATCATATATACAATCTGTTACACTTCAATTATTAATTTTTCTAACCACAAAAACTATCAAACTATTTAACTTTTATGCAAAACCGCGGTTACATTTTATAATGAAAGTGTTACTTTTTAAAGACTATATTGTTACTTTTTTCATAACAACGTGTTACGTTTCTAGTGACGAGCAGCTCAATATTTTTGTGTGTTAAAAAGTATGTTTTTTTTAAAAAAAAAAAAAAAAGCAAGAGTTGGTCTCCTGTAAAACTCGTTTTCCCTAGTGGTTAGGAAAAACGTGTTTTTCAAAATCATCTGGCGGTCCTCAACACTCTCACTGGACCTTCGTAACACAGCAACTGGTCATCCTAAACATTGTCACTGGCTATCTATTAACACTTCTGTTACTCTAAAAAAAAATCAGAAAAAACCTTCTGGCTATCACTTTCAAAGGTTCTGGCTATCAATCTCATATTCAAAAGACTTTATATTGATATCCAGAAAGCTTTATATTGATATCCATGACCCTTCTGGCTATCACTTTCAAAGGTTCTGGCTATCAATCTCATATCCAGAATGCATTATATTGATATCCAAAATGCTTTATATTGATATCCAGAACCGTTGAGAAGTTCCGATTATTTAACAAAATGACCCTTCACTTTCAAAGGTTCTGGCTATCAATCTCATATCCAGAAGGTTTTATATTGATATCCAGAACCGTTGAGAAGTTATGATTATTTACAAAAATGCCACCGCACGTTTTTTTTTAAAGAATTTCCACATATTTACAAAAATGCCGCCGTGTTTTTTTAAAACACGTTTTTTCTGGGAGTTAGGAAAAATGCGTTTTTCCCAAGATTTTGTGAAAAATCAAACTATATCATGACCTATGTAGTTTGATTCGTCTCGTCGAGACGAACACTGTTGGGAATATGCATTTGAATCAATATGCGTATTGGTTAAGGATAGATCCGCAACAATTTCGTTAATTCCTAGGACTAAGAATTGTGAATTCCTTTTTGAAAGAGTTTAAAGATTTATTTAAGAATAAGGATTGTGGTGTCTTTATGAGAATAAAAATTGCTTTCTCTCTAAGAAAAAGGAAAGCCTTTTGATACAAGAATTAAGGTTTAATTAGGTTTCTTATTGGTATAAGGAATTGTTCAAGAATTAGTAAAGTTGTTTCCTAGAGAGAATATAATTACTTTGTACACAAGAAATAAGATTCCTTCTCCTTTTGGGGTTTTAGTTATTTATGACTATAAATACAACCCTTCCCCTAGCATAATAATCAACTTTTCAACTTGTAAACTTGTCTACTAGAACTAGAACTAGAGAGTAGTTCAAGAAGTTCAAGATGTTAGATAGAAGTTCCAGCTTTGTAATTCTAGATCTAGGGTTTGCATTGTCATGAATTATTGTGATCAATAATTCGTGCAACTAGATTAGTGAAATTTGTATCTATGATTGCCAGTTGATAGTAATATATTCTTCCTCCGTCCGTGAACGTAACCAAGTTTGTTGGGTATGCCCACATATATCTCAGTTTTAATGTAATAGGATTTATTAGATTTGATTGATCCATCGCCTAAGTTTTATTTAATGGACTTTAGACCCACATGTAAGAAGTATTTATACTTCATTTTTTAGGTTGTCCATTGTTATAGAATAGGCTTAGAAATAGGGCAAGAAGATCAAAATTCAAGAAAAATCACTCAGTGAGTTTGAGCCGCGCATATGCGCCTCCTGCGCCACGCGCCATGCGCCTTTCTTTATTCGCGCCATGCGCCTTTCAGAACGCGCGCATAAGGATTACTTTCTAGCTATGATACGCGCCTCTGCGCCCCTTGGTTTAGCGCACACATACTGTGCGCCTCTTGGCTCAACGCACCTCAAAGTGTTCATTCAACACTCAGTGATTTATTGAAGATTCAAAGACTTGAAGAGAATTCAAATTACACCAATGATCCAACGGTGGTTAAAAGATGCATATGCGCCTAATCTGTTGACACGTGTCCACAACGGTCACATTTATGTTGAGTGTCAAAATGGCCATAATATATGCATGCTCCAATCAACGAGCGACAGCACATCTTATCCACAAGGATCTCCAACGGCTAGTTTTGGAAGTTCACTATAAATACCCCATAACTTCAACATTTTGAAGTTGCTGAGTTTTGCTAAGAATTTCAAGAATTTCTCTCTCAAAGCATTTGTTGAAGATTTGAAGATTGCCTTTGTTTTTCCAGAATTCCTCAAGAACATCTTCATACCTTCATCCTTAGCCCAGATCTTCAAGCTATAACACTTTAGTTTCATTGTGCTCTAAATCATAAGATCTAAAGAGCCTTGATACTAAAATCACACACGCACCTCTTTAAGTTTGATCACTTAGATCCTTCTTTTAGAGATACACCGGTTATTGTTTTGGATTTGTTCATTCATAGAATATTAGATCTTGAGTTAGTGTAGAAGCTCAAAAGTTGTAATTTGTAACACTCTCTCATAATATAAGATCTCCATTAGAAATCCAAGACTAACCATCTTGGTAGAGGACGTAGATCTTTCATTGATCGAACCTCTCCAAATAGCTTGTGTTATTATCTTGTCGTTTACTTTCAAGTTATTATCTACACTCACTATTTGCTTGTTTACTCATTGTAGATTGATTGAACTGAATTGTGTTGTGTTGTTAACTCATTTGCCTTAGTTTCTTATTTCACCCACTTTGAGCCAAAATACTTAGAGTGTGTGTGCGCCCCCTTATCATACTTTGCGCCTATTTACATTACTAAATTCCGCTGTGCATTTCACTCACTCACTTAGGCGCATATCATAACGCTTATTTGATAAAGTGCGCATTTGCAATTGAATTTATCAAGGGTACGAAAAGAATTTTAAAACAGCTATTCACCCCCCCCCTCTAGCTATTTTTCATACCCTTGTTGCCCTTTGGGACCAACAAGTGGTATCAGAGCTAACACCTTTATAAAACATTTTCGTTTTTCAAGCTTAACAGCTTGGGTGCCGATTCTAAATGGCAAACTCAAAACCTATGGCAACTGCAAACTACACTCACGTTCCGGTCTTTGATGAAGATCATTTTGACGTGTGGAAATTCAGCATCTTAACTCATCTCAACTCAATCGATGAAAGACTTCATGACACCGTGGTTTATGGACCTTACATTCCTATGAAAGCGAATCCAAATCCGCGCACAAATGCTGTTCAACCAACCGTCAAGAAACCAAAAGAGGAATGGACTGAGGAAGAAACAAGAAGAGTTGCAAATGATGGCAAAGCAAGAAACATACTTCTAAGCACTCTAAGCACAGCTATGAAACAACAAGTCATGCATTGTGCTACCGCCAATGAGCTATGGGATGCTATTGAAGAGCATATTGAAGGAGACACCGTCTGCAAGGAAAACAAGAAATATGAAGTTCAAAAGAGATTCAACAATTTCTCTCAACTCCCCGATGAAACCTTAAGACAAACTTATGAACGCTATTGTGAGATCATCAATCTATGTATTTCACTTGGCATGAAGTTTTCTAACAAAGATTTGAATGTCAATTTTCTCAAAGCCTTTGGATCAAGATACCTACATAAATCCAGCGCTCTTGAAGACGCCGGAACTTTAGATGTATGGACTTTAAGGAACCTTTATGCAAATCTCAAGGTTTATGAGCTCAAACTCCAACGAATCAGCGAAACTGAAGGAAAGTCAAAATCTATGGCTATGGTGGCGCACAGAGAAGCTGCGCCTACACCTGCGCCTACTCATGATGAGAAAAATTCCGATCCCAAAATTTCTACTTCTGAGCTATTGGACATGGACGATGAAGACTTTGCTTTATTTGTGAAGAGATTCCAGAAGTTTAGAAAATTTACCAAGCCCGGCTCAACCAGCAAATTTCAAGGATCTACCAGCAGAGCTCCTCCAAAGTTCACGAGGAGCAGTGACTCAAAAAGAAAAGAAGAACTTGTTTGTTTTAATTGCAGGAAACTAGGACACTTTTCTTCAAGCTGCCCAACTCCAAAATTTGAATATATGCAGAAGAAGAGCAGCCATACTCCCAAGTTCACTCCCAAATTCACTCGACACAAGGGAATGGTTGCGGAAGAAGAAGCATCAGCAAATGAGCAGAACACTTGGATCGAAACAGACTCAGATGAGAGCGATGAAGATTCCGATGATGGACTCGTTTGTTTGATGGCAAATGATGATGAAGTTGATACTTAAGATTTTGATGATGACTTCTCCAAGGATGTTCCCGATATGAATGCCTTTAATAAACCTATCAAGAAATCTGCAGGTTTTCAAGAAGTGAAAAGGAAGAAAGGACCAACCATCAGCGAGCTCGTTGAACAAGGATTTCTCACTCCGGCTCAAAGCGATGGTGGATTGTTATTCTCACGATGTGATCTTAGTGCAAGGAATAATTTGAGAAAAGGAGCATACATTAGACCTCAAGTTGAACCAACTGCTCCAATCTCCAAAATCAATGATGATGAAGTGATTGCTGAACAAGAAAAATTGTTCAAAAAGGCTGAAAAGGTAATCACTAGATTTGATAGTATGAAGGAAACTTTAGCACTATCATGTGATGAAATTTCCCAGCTTAAGACCGAGAAATCTCTACTTAAATCTGAACTTGTGAATACCCCTTTCCGATGAAGCGACGCATGGGAAGTATCTTGTGATTATTTTTATTTACAAAAGGAATATTTTTAACGAAATTAAAATTATGAGAGTCGCCACGCCGTTTTAATTAAAGCCAAAACATTGAAAAAAGCATTTTTAGTGGGTTCGGGGGTCAAATTACAACAAGAGAAGAATATTGAACGTTATCACTCCTATTGCCCGAATTGATCGGTCTTTCTATCATGATGAATGTGTTAGTAGTGTGTTAGTGATTTAGACCGGATCCGAAGATTGCCTACGTTCCTCTCAATTTGAAAAGCTCAGGTCAGCGTAGTTCGCAGAGAATTTAGAATAGGCAGAAGAATCGGGATCATACGTAATGAGGGGGGAATTACCTAAAGTTTAGGGTTTAGAAGTAGTTCCTAGATCATCCTCGGGTCGATGAACCCTCGATCATCATCGGCTATGAAATAACATGTAATTATGAAGATCGCAACCCTAAATATAGCATAAACAAGGTTTTAATCTATGAATACGAAGAACATGCGAAGAACATATTATGAACATATGAATGAACATGCAAAGCATATGAAGAAACTATGAATAAACATGTAAGAACATGAATATAAAAGATCTACATTAAAAATGATGCAAGAACATGAAGAAAAAGTTAGAAAACTTACCTATGTTGGCAAGAAATAAACCTTGATCTCCTTGAGTGTTTGAATCCTTAATTAGGGAGAAAATTGTGTTTAAGAACTCTAAAATTCGGACTTAAAGCTCTCAAAATCGGGATAAATTCGTGTCCCAAACCAATAGGCTGAGATTGGTTTATATAGTAAAAAAGGGGAAGATCCAACGGCTGAGATCTGAAGGAGCGAGGTTAGCCGCTTGGCCAAGGACAAAAGTGGCCGCGTGGCCAAGGGCAAATGTGGCCGCGTGGCCATCATCGCTGGACAAATGTGGCCGCGTGGCCATCATCGCGCGCTGACATGAAATTCAAGCTAGGGTTTTACTGTTCATACAAGGCAACCCTAAATGTCCATAATTAATATATTCTAGAACATTGAGCTAATTTTGGGAATCCAGGACAAGTCTTTGCAAGCTTTATAATTCCTATAAAGTCCTTGTATATTTGGGAAAGCCCTAATAAACTCATTTTCAGATCGGGTACTAACAGTAGCCCCTCGGCGACGCTTCTTGCAAGGCAATGGAGGTTCGACGATAAAAGAAGGATCCGTTCTGGAACATGAGTTTCAAACAGATGAAAGGATCGATGGAATGGCTGAACCTTGGAGGCGACCTACGTATCCACAGGGGAATCAAGCCAAACGTAGTTCAAAACTGATGGGAAATTGGGAATGATTGTCCACTGGTGGGGAGCAACATCTTCTGCTGGGGAGAAGTCTGATCTGTGGGAAAATGCATCTACCGGGGAAAATGCAACTGCAGGGGATGAGAGATGACCATGTCGGTCGGGTGGCTGAACCTTTTCAGGTTTCCTACGTATCCTTGTAGGAATCAAGCGGTCGTAGTTCAGAGGGGATAGGAAATGACCAAGGCGGTCGGGTGGCTGAACCTTTTCAGGCTTCCTACGTATCCTCGGAGGAATCAAGCCAAACGTAGTTCGAAGCTTTGGGGATAAAACGAGACATCGAACTTCTGGTGCGGATAACAAACCTACGGATACTATCTTGTATGAAGAACGAACATTCATAAGCAATGAAGTTATTTGGGAAAAATAAAGACTACGTCGTCTAAATAATCCCAAGATGGAATGGTAAACATAATCAGGATCGCCCGGGTTCCTGCCGATCGCGCTAAAGTAATAGATGCTGGATCTCTCGCAATTAGAAACGCCAGGGTTTCTGCCAATCACGATCGATCTAAAATGCGTATTACATAGAGGCGCCGAAGTCTCTGTAATCATACGAATCCTAAGCAAATGTTTGGAAATTTTAAACGCAATCAGAAACGCCCGGGTTTCTGCCGATCGCGTTAAAATAATAGATGCTGGATCTCTCGTAATTAGAAACGCCAGGGTTTCTGCCAATCACGATCGATCTAGGTTGCGTATGACATAGAGGCGCCGAAGTCTCTGTAATCATACGAATCCTAAGCAAATATTTGGTGAAGAATGGAAATTTTAAGGGGCTTTCCGTACCCAAAGATAACGAATATCAGTCAAAATAGTGCTGAGGGCACCTAAAATGAATTAAAAGGAAAAGATCAGGAGCAAAAATGGGATTTTATTTGAAGGGACAAGGTTGACCGCGTGGCCAAGGTCACTGAATTGTAATAGTGGCCGCGTGGCCAAGGACGCTGAGTGGTCAGATCTCCTTCATGTGGATCGCTGATCTGACGGCTGGGATTGCGAGGACATAAGTGGCCGCGTGGACAAGGTCGCCGTCGGGCTGACTCCTTGGTCACAGCGCCAGAAACCCTCCCTCTTCTCCTTCTTTTCTTCTTCCTTCTTCTTCCCTCCACCATTGTTGCCGAGTTAGAGAGAGAAATTGAGTTTTTAGAGAGAAAAATCTTGGATTTGATATCTTTTGAGGATTTCGTTTCGAATACTTTGGATAACATGGAGGATTGGATCAATGAGGCCTTGTTTGGGGGTTTTCCGGGCCAAGGTGGATATGTGCCTCCACAACAAGGACAAGAACAGTGGCGTGACGATCCTCAAGGTGAGGGAAATATAGGGGCTGACCCAGGAGCGGGTTTTGAAGCGGTGCCCTTGATACTACGGGGCGGTTTGAGACCACGAGCGGCGACTCGGAATTTTCGCGACGGCCTTCTTCGGTCAACATTTGATCAAGACTACGATTTCTACATCGACTCGGAGCGTCACTGGTCGATGGGCCTTCCGGAGACACGAGAGGTAAATTTCACGTTTTCGCTCCTCTCATTTTCACATTTTCGCACTTTTGTACAAAATATATATTGCTAGAATCGTAATTTGCTAGAAATGTAGATAGCTAGAAATGTAAATTGCTAGGAGTGTAACATACCTGTGCTGTGTTTACCTGCAGAGGATCAAGGCTCGTGGGTCCACAATGACTGTGGGCAAACTGTGGGCGTCTCTGCCGGAGGGACCGGGCAGTTTGCGTGCTCGGATCGAGGCTATGGGGTTTGCCCATTCTTTGACAGTATCCGCATAGTTGGGGGCACCCTGAAGGTGGCGGCGGTGATAGAGGTCTGCAGGGAGTTCTGGTGGGACACCACCCATACCTTCCACTTCAGTTGGGGAGAGATTACCATCACGCCGACGGATTTTGCGGCTATCACGGGGTAGAGGTTCACTGCTACCCCTTTGCCTTTTGATGAGAGCTTGGCGGAGCGGCGAGACTATAGACAGGCTCTGCTGGGAGTTGACACTGATCTGGGAGGAGGTGTCAAGGGTTATGGAGTGGATGCCGGGAAGGTGAACCGTTTGGTGGAGATGGCTATTGAGGCCTTTGGTAGGGGGGAGTATGATTTGGATTGCTTGGCCCGGCTGTTCTTATGGTACAACTTTTCAGAGATCTTGTTTCCAGTGGGGCTACTGTCTGCAGGTACGCACTGCTAGGGGCTTTTGTGGACTTGGACCTAGTCGGTGGGATTTCTTGGGGTGGAGCCGGTTTGGCTGAGATTTACCGGGCATTGGACCATTTCTCAAGGTCTAGCTCGTCGGCCTTTAACGGGTTTCAGTTCGCCTTTGAGGTATGCTCGTGACTACCCTTCTTTTCACTTGTTGAGATTTCTGCTCTATCTTTTGGTCTGAAATGTCTCTTTCATTGTGCGCACAGGCTTGGGTGTACGAGATCTTCGATGTCGCCCCTTTTCAGTTGGTGATGAGTGCCAACAAGGTTGTTCCAATCATGTCGTACTGGTGCAAGAGCAACAGGGCGCCTCCCCGCAGGAACCGGGATAGGAAGACGGTGGATGCCGCCTGATCTGAGGAGGGCTTTTGCGATGTCCGCGCCTGTCGGGGTCAGGTTTTACCCATGGAGTCCGTCTAATAAGGCTTCGGTGGGTCCCTATGTAGTGGAGTTGACCGCTTCTAGGGTTCTACTTGTGGGTCTCACCGGGGATGCGATGTATCTCGGAGAGAGGGTGGTTCGTCAGCATAGGGCTGGTGCGTTACCGTGGGCTCCTTATGATCCTCCTCGGGATATGCTCCATCCTGCGAGGTTGGCAAGTTCTTGGCTCCCACTCCGGCAGAGCATTACAGGGGAGTGATGATTATGAGGGCTATGTACGGACACGGCTGGTCAGCCCACAGGTACGGGCTAGGATGTTGTCCGGAGAGGGGTCGAGCTCGGCCCGTTATGTAGGTAGGAGTCGGCCTTTGGTTGACATGCCCCTTCGCTCGAGTAGCGTGAGAGTAATGAGGGGCGGCCGGGAGGTGGAGCTTAGCTTGGAGCCGACTGATGCAGATCTTGTTGAGGAGACATTCATTCCTCCGCCCAACGCTGGGGTACGGCTTTGTGCTTTATCTCAGTTATGCACACACACTTGTTATTCCTGTATTGTAATCCTTGCCTTTGGTTTCCCTTTCAGGTGACTCGGGAGGCGTACGTTCGTTCTGTTCAGCGGGAGAACGTACTGATGCGCCTATTGAGAGAGGTATATCATTCTTGCACTTGCCAGCGGGATGATGTCGTGTCTCCCCATTATCGGGAACGGTCTCCGAATGGTGCGGGCTCTTCTCATACTGGTGGTCGAGCGGTCTGGGGACGGAGTTCAGGTGCCGGTAGCTCTCGAGCTTTAGCGCGGCGTGGAGACACCATGGAGGAGGATTCTGATTAGGCAGGGTCCATCCTTCCATCTTTATTTCCTACACTGTTAGCTAGTAGAGAGCAGAGGGATATGTATGTATAGAACAGATGTTCAAAATGCATGTATGTATATTATGTTCTAAAATGCAATTTTATTGTGGGAGCCTACTTGTGCAAACTAGTTATTTTACAAATGTTCCTAATCTTATACAATGCATGAGCCACGAGACAGGGCAGGTACGTAGTTGCATGGATCCGTTACGGAGTGGGAGGAAACAAACTGGATTTTTGCATGGAGCGATGTTGGCCGCGTGGCCATGGCAAGGTCGGCCGCCTGGCCAAGAGCAATAGTGGCCGCGTGGTCGAGGACAATTGTGGCCGCGTGGCCAAGTCTGCCGCCGTCTCTGGTTTTCCTTTTCTTGGCAAGAATTGGAGTTTGTGCACTATTTAAGGGGAGTTTGTGTTGCCTTAGAATTCGTACCACCCACTTCTTTTGGGAAATTTAGAGTTCCAATCACCAATTTGCTTGCTCTTTGCCATGGATCATGAGGCTAGGATCACAAGTCTTGAGAAAAAAGTTTTTATAACCTCTTTGGAGAAGTGGGTTGCCAAACTTTCTGGTTCTAGTCGTAGGAAACTCGATGAACGGTATGGGATAAAGTGTCTTTGGTCACTTTTGCACATGAACTCCAATACCAACCTTTTGCAAGCCTGTGGGAAATTTTGGAATGATACCCTCCATGTCTTCAACTTTTCATTCAACGAGATGACACCCACTTATGAGGACATCGTGGCACTTTGCAGCTACGAAGGGAAGGGTAAAGTTGCCTTGCCTTTTGACTTTGTTTGCTTGAGGGACAAGTTGATTACCTTTGGCGTGCCCGCGGAGGATTTTGATAGGTATTCTAGGGGAGGTTATGTCGAACTTTCTTGGATGCCACAACACTTTATGCACATGGATGTGGCCTCTGACCGTTCCTTGGACCATCTTGCGTTATGTCTGTTTGCCTCTATTCTTTTCCCTTCTGAGGTTGGATTTGCTAGTGAGGGGTGTCTGGGCATGGTGAATTCGGCTCGCTTAGGTTATGACATTGTACCGGCCATTCTTGGGTAGATGATCTGTGGGATTCCCCATCTCGCGGCTTATGGTGGGATGCCTTGTGGTAGTGATAGGCTTTTGACCATGTGGTTGCAAGAGAGGCTTCGAGTGAATAAACCGGCGGCTTCTCTGAAGGTGGCCCCATGGATGCACCGCATTAGAGGCATGGCAGAGCGGTTTGAGGGCATGACTCTCAAAGGTTGGGAAAAGTATTTGGCGGAGATGGTGACTGACGACATTCAGTGGGTGGTGCCCCATTGGCACATTCATTCTGTGAGGGAGAAGTAAGTAGGGCTTCACATGATCAAAGTTCCGACACTCTCTGGGACTACCTTTTACTATCCCTCTAGAGTGCTTCGTCAGTATGGTTTGGTGCAGACCATCCCGGAGGGTTGGGACGAGGAGAGAGATGATTTTCCTTTTGGGATACTTCAGTTAGATGATAGTGCCTCCGTCCTTCTTTCTCAGATGTGGGGCGAGGCTGGCTTTAGTCGTAGGACCTTCATCACACGCTCTAGCAATACCTACCTGTCACGAGAGTACTTGGATTGGTATATGGGGAGACTTGGGCATGCGGAGCAGACTCTAGAGACCCTAAGGGGCAATATCTTGGGATCCTGTGCTCCGAGTTTTTTGTTAAGAGTGAAAGAGGCGGTGGCTTATGAGAGGAGGATGAGTAAGAGCGTGGCTAACGGAAGCGGAGAAGAAGTGGGGACGTCAAAGAAGAGGAAGGGCGAAGAGGCTCCTAATGGCAAGGCTAAAGGTGTTAGCGAGTTTGAGAGGAGATTTTGTGAGAAACCTAAGAAGAAGGTTCGCCGTGGACAAAGCAAGAAAAAAGAGACCGATGGCACAAATGGCACTAAAGAGTGATCCCGAGTGTCTCTCCATAGTCGTTGCTGACACATTAGTTTAATTTAGTTTACTTTTGTTTTAGTTTCAATTTCAGAATAGGTTATTTATTCAAAAAGTATGTCAAGCTTAGACTCATCAAATAAGTGTTAACATGCAATGACTATGGAAATAAAAGTTTTTGCTTTCAGAAAATACAACTTCTATCTTCATTGCTTTGTGACAGGATTTGGATGTTTAATTATTTTTTAGACCGCACCTTTTAAAAGGCTGCCTACGTTCCCCTTTTACAAATAGGACTAAGGGGCTCAGGTCACCGTAGTTCACTCCAGTCGGACTAAAATGATTTTAGAGAAAGGGAAGATAGAAGGGGGAATGCTCTAACTTTTGCCTAGACCGCCCTTTCGGGTTTCGATCTAGCGAGCTTTATACGCACCCTTATTTTGCATAGACCGCCCTTTGCGGGTTTTCAGTCTATCGGGCTTCTTTTTGCGTAGTAAACATTTTTTTTTTTTTAGAGAGGGGGGTTGTACTAGTCGTAGTAGCGTCTGAGCTTGCTGATGCTGACTGATTCCTTGAACGGGCTGCCATCCAAACCTGCCATTCTGTCTAGTCTTGTGGCGCGCCTCGAGCTTTGGCCATTGCATCGACGCGTTGCTTCAAATCCTCTATTTCTATTGAGATGTCTTGAATTGTTTCTACAGTCAGGTGCGAGAGTACCTCTGGGCCGTTCCTCACATAAGGCTCGATTTCGTAGCAACCGAGGAGTTCTAAGTTTTCGCTTTCCCTATAGAACCAAAATCCTCTCACGCCGGTGAGCATGTTCTTGTCCATCAAGCCTTGGATTCTCCTTTGTAGAGCGACACAGTCATTGGTGTCGTGGCCTTCGTCTTGGTGGTTAGAGCAACTTTTGGTAGGTTCAAATGGTTGAAGGGGTGGTAATTCGGAGAGGAGTGAATGTTCTCCTAGAGGCTGCATCTTTCCCATTGGTCTCAGTTGGTCGAACAATTTTGCGAAAGGGGTCCTTATTCTTGTGTATCGGTTGACTGAGAGGGGGTATTTTTTCAAAAATCTTTGCAGTTTTTCACTGGTTTTCTTTTCCTGGCGCGAGGGCCACGATTCTGTCGTTGGTGTTGGGGTCCGAAGTTCATTCCCATGTGCCGGGTGCAGGATTGGGGTATTCGCGAGGTACTCCTTGAGGCAGCATAACGCGAACTCACATCTCGAACTCCATTCTTGGTCGCGGGTCCTTTCTATTTCTCTGAGTGTCGGTTCCCCCACTGTTGTAAAATGGTTGAGGTATTGCAGTAACCTGATGAGTTCTTCCTTTTCGGCTTTGTTCCGAGGAGACTGCATTCTCAACACGGCTCGAACTCGCCGACTGATGGTCCTCCACGAGGTCGTGGAGGGGGTCGCTTCTTGGTCTTCCTCGGCCATCTTGATCTGGTTATAGCCGGCAAACCATCAACAAACGACTTGACCTCATAATGGGCGGTCGCGTCCACCAGCATATCGATATTTGGCAGGGGGAAGTCATCCTTCGGTGTAGCTTTGTTGAGATCCCAAAAATCCACACACACTCTGACTTTAAAATTGGATTTTCTGACAGTCACCAAATTTGATAACCAAGTTGGATACTCGATCACCCTGATGAAACCCATACGGAGTAGCTTCTCAATCCCTTCCTTCACTTGCAAAGACCATTCTGTCTTAATACGGCGCAGCTTCTGTTTGACTGGCTTAGCGTCTGGTGCTGTCGGGATTCTGTGCTCTACGATCGAGTTGTCGAGCCCCGGCATGTCTTTATAAGACCATGCGAACACATCCACATATTCTTTGAGTAGCTCAATCAGTGCTTCCCTTTCGGCTCCGCTGAAGAAGCTTCCAATCTGCGTTTCCTTAGGCTCGGCTTCGGTTCCCAAATTCACGCACGTTAACACCTCATCGGCAGCTTGGGCTCGAGATTCTTTTTTATTAATAACTTGTTCTGAAATTTCTTTAATGTATTCATCATTTAATGTGTCTGTTGTCTGCTTTCTAATGAATCATTATTAACTAAGTGTATATCATTAGGTTGATTATTAGCCAATTTATCAGTTAAAAGAGTGACTATGGAGGGATACTCGGAAAGGTCGAGGTTTCATTCATGCAAAGGAAAGATAGCGTTTGCAACAAGATCATAGTCTTCGGACGTAAGGTCGTCAGACTTAGAGGAAGACTCAAATTCAAAATGTAAACACTAGACTCTGGGGATGGGGATTTTGGGTGAGTGACAGGAGATGCTGCAGGAGTGGCGACAGGAGAAGGAGTAAGCCCCAATGTCCCCACCATAAATTCCGGAGTGGCTATAGGTCCCCATTGATGCACCAATTCTTGAGCTTGTCCCCCATGGGTACCACCAGTTTCCTCGGATCCACTTCCTTTTCTGATTCATCCCCAATAGCGGCTACCATGTCGTCGTCCAGCCCCAGATTACCCAGATGCTGAAGCAGATATTGGCCGTCCCACGTCTCAGTCAAACTCGGAGCTTCTGCAGTTTCTGCTGTCGGCTTGTCAAGGGTTGCGGCTTCAAGTTGATCTGCCAAGTCATCTGCAACCTTGGCGGAGTACTCATGCCTAATGGTTCTAACTCTGCCCGTGGCTTTGTCATATTCCATGTAAGTCAGCTTCATGTTAGACCGATCGAATTCCACATCTCTGAAAATCTCGAACCCTTTCTGCAACTCCCGGTGTGGTCAATCCATGGCTCTGCGAACTCAAAAACACGAAAATCCTCGCCTTCCCTGACAAAGTAGCTATTCAGGGACAGGCGGTATGGCCGCATTTCAGGCTTTTTGTAGGGAAGCTTCATCTTCTTAAGCAACTCTATCCTTTGTCGCTCCATCTTGTCTTCAGGAGTAAGGGTGTATCCTAGACCGAACAACCCTCGATAATCAACCTCTTCAACCAATTCTGTGGGGCCTTGCAAGTTCTTACCTAGACCCAGCCCCAGTATGAAGCCCATATTACGCAGTATCTTGACAACAAGTGCCACTTTATCCGTTGTTTTGGTGAGGTCGATGGTGCAGATCTGTGCCTGGTCTACTATTTCAAAACCGTTGAAGAGTCTGCTCTCTTCCCCATGCTGAATCTGTAAGACTGGAATGCCCTTGGTGTCCGTCCCTTGGGCAGTTACGAGATCGCTGTAGATGATGGTCACTTCATTACCAGATTGAAACTTCACACACTGGTGCAGGGAAGATGGGACAGCGCCCGACTGATGTAACCATGGCCGGCCAAGAGGAGTGAGAAGGTTGCGGGGATGTCTATGACGTGGAAGTCAGTGGGTAGGATTTTTGTTCCGATGGTAATGGGCAAGGTGGCTTCGCCTATCACGGCGCGACATGTAGAGTCATAAGCTTTGATGGTTTGCTTGGATGGGCGTAAATCAACACCATGAACGCCAACCACATCCATCATCCTTGAAGACAGGATATTAATAGCAGAACCATTATCAATGAATACACGGGGAATCTTCTTGCCATTCACCTCGACAGTGATGTATAACGGCTTATTATGATCAACTCCGAACACTGGCTTGTCTAGCTCCGAGAAAGTGATGATGTTCCATAGTTGATATTACCAATCATGTGGGTGACGTCCTCCGGGGTAGTAGTGGATGGTACCATGGTGGCGGCGAGGTTTTGCTCGAGCATGAGGCAATGGGCTGGGGAGGAGGTGAGTAGGGACCATAGTGAAATATGGGCTTGGGTTTGTTTGAGTTGAGTGAGGATAGGTCTTCTTTGTCTAGGTCGGCTTGCTCGGGTTCCTTCCCAAAGATTTTCTTTGCACCTTTTGGGTCGGATTGGTACACTTGACCGGATCTTGTAAGGAGACAAACTTCTGCACGTAGCTCCTCCAAAGACAATGGCGTGTCACGATAAGGGGGCGAAACTTCGTCTTTTCGGCCTCCTCGAAGATTTCGGCCCAAGAAAGTGGTTGAGAAGGTTTGGGATTCTCTTCCTCTAGAGATTAAACTTCACTTACTAGTTCTTCTAAGGACAACAAGTAGCAAGAAGGTTCTTTATTAGTAATCATTGAAATACAACCCATCTCATCACAGTCCGCCACAACAGGCTCGGCCGGATCAGTGATCTCACTAAGTTCTACCATGAGTACATTGCTAGCTACATAATCTCTAGGGTCTTCGACAACTCCCTGGGATGAGCTCTTGCACGGCTTTCTTGAGTTCAAAGCATTCTTCAGTAGTGTGACCGGTGCATTTGTGGTAGTGGCAAAACTTTGACAAATCGCAACCAAGGCGAGGGAGGTGTCCTTCAATGGTTCGAGAATTCTAACGTCACTAATGCCATGAAGATATCCACCATCGTGAGCCCTATCTTGTCACAGGAATCCATGAGTTCTAGGATACTGATCTCACATGTTTGCACCATATTCACCCCACCCCCATTGTTAGGAAGGGGTTACTTACCAAATTAGGACCCTTCGGCTTCTCAATTCTTGTCATTGATCACCCTGAACTACGCGCTTCAGTTGAATACAACCATCCGTTGTGTGCCCGATGTCTTGTGATACTTGCAGACTTGGAGGGTCCAAATCGTTCTTGGGTAGGCGGGTTGGTAATTCTCTAAAGGCTTGATAAGACTTCTCTTGACTAACACGTCAAAGACTTTCCCTATAGGCATTCCAAAATCGTCAAGTGCTCCCTCTCTCTTTGCGGCGGAGCCCCATTCCTTGTGACAGCTTGAACATCTAGCGGAACCTCATTTTGGACCATATTCACTTGGCCGACGGCCTCTTTTCCACCCCTAGGAGGCGCAGGCGCAGTAGGAGCCTTGTAGCGGAAGGAGTTGTTGTTGTTGGTCTTTGGACTTTCCTTTGGCGGCACAATCCCAGTGACCCTGCTTCGTACCTTACCCGGTGTCAACCATTTACCAAAGTCAGGGAAATAACCATTACCTATAGGCTTTCATCTCCGGTAGCAAGCATTTGTAGAAAATCTGCTTCTGTTCCCTTGCTTTTGGTGGGTATTGGACCTCGCACAACCGATGGTCCACCTCTTGTAGAAATCATAAATGGCCTCGCCAGGCTTCTGCATAGTGTTCTCAAGGTCGGTTCGATTCACATGCCAATCCAAGTTAGCTTGATACTTCTCACAGAAAATGGCACTGATTTGATCCCACGTTTTCCTTTCGCTTGGTTCTAGCCCCAAGAACCAACGCAGAGCGATACCATCAACGTGCTATGGAATACGCGAGCCATTTGTTCGTTGGTGCAGTCACGAGCCCTCATGGCCAACACATAACTATCCAAATGAGTCTTAGGACATGAGTCACCATGAAACATCGCCACTTTAGGCATCTTGAAATCTTTGGGGAGAGCCCCCACTTGGCTAGGGTTGATTGTCTTGGTAGTCGGTGCACTTTTCTTTCCACGGTCTCGATCAACTTGCGCATTTGCTCTTCCATGTCCGTGACCATAGGGTGATTGGAGATGTCGGGGATAGATTCTGACAGAATGACGGGAGGAGTAGTGGAAGTAGTAGCAGCGGCCATCCCAATACTCAGAGGCAACGAGGGTGCGGGTAGTTTGCTAGCAGAGAGGTAGCCACCAAGCAGTTCAGGGGAAGGTTCATAGGCAGCCTTGTTTTTGCTCATGGTAGTGAAACCTTGTTGGGTGTAGAGAGAAGGAGGTGGAACATTGCGGTAGCTTGGGAATGGGAAGGTAGTGGCATTGGTGTTGGAGGGATAGTTGGTATTGACCTCTTCATCCTCGACATAAATGAAATTCTTACCATCGGGCACCATTCTAGTCCCTTTTGCTGAATGTGGTCCTTCAACAGTTGGTTCTGGTCTTCCAAAGTCTTGTTGCTTTCCTCGAGATTCTTGATCTTGGCTTCGAGACCGGTGAGGAAGTTCTGGAGGCTTGGGGGAATACCATTGAGAGTGGTCTCGGTGTTGAGCTCGGCGGCACTAGTAGGAGGAGCAGAGGCTGAAGATGAAGCAGGAGTTGACATTGCTGATGACGAGACTGAGAACGTGGACGGAGTAGAAGCTTCACGTTGTAGTCGACCACCCGAACGGATCCAAACTTGCTTGGCTGAAAGGTTGAAGGGCAATGAAGCTTTTAGGAGAGGGGAAGGCTCATGCAAAGTATATTTTAATTACAAAAACATACATTATTTACATCCTAATTGGTTGGAAGGGGTACCCCTTTTTCGCAACTAGTTAGAAGACTACGATTAGTGGAGGCCATCACTACGTCTATAGACCCCTCGTTTTCACCTGCATTGCACACCCCCAAAACGGAAAATTTGGCGAGGGTCCTATAGGGCAAGCGGCTTCCACAACCTTCGGATCCTACGACTAACCCTTCCTTAAAGGCATTTAACGTGATGTCTATGTTGCATCCTACGCAAGTTAACGATGAGCAGAGATCTTGACAACAAACACTCATCTTACTATGGCACGTCCCTTGTAGGGAAATCATTTTTTTTGTGCACTTTCTCTCAAAAGATCTCGATTCATCATTGACTTGGGATGACTGACATGGTGTTAGTACCCGATCTGAAAATGAGTTTATTAGGGCTTTCACAAATATACAAGGACTTTATGGGAATTAGAAACCTTGCAAAGACTTGTCCCGGTCCCAAAATAGCTCAATGTTCTAGAAAACATTAAATATGGATATTTAGGGTTGCCTTGTATGAACAGTAAAACCCTAGCTTGAATTTCAAGTCAGCGCGCAACGATGGCCACGCGGCCACTTTCGCCGCCGCCCTCAATATTGGCCACGCGGCCACATCCGGCCCGGATGATCTGGACCATCAGATCTTCCCTCAGTTTACTATATAAACCAATCTCATGCTATTGGTTTAGGGGGATCCGAATTTGAGAGTTCTTAAACACAATTTTGCTCTCTAATTAGCATTCAAACCTCAAGAAGATCAAGGTTTATTTCTTGCCAACATAGGTAAGTTTTCTAACTTATTTCTTCACGTTCTTGCATTATTTCTAATGTAGATCTTTAATATTCATGTTCTTGCATGTTTATTCATAGTTTCTTATGAGCTTTGCATGTTCATCATATGTTCATATATGTTCTTCGCATGTTCTTCGTGTTCATAGATTAAAACCTTATTTATGCTATATTTAGGGTTGCGATCTTCATAATTACATGTTATTTCATAGCCGATGATGATCTAGGGTTCATCAACCCGAGGATGGTCTAGGAACTACTTCTAAACCCTAATCTTTAGGTAATTCCCCCTTCATTATGCATGATCCCGATTCTTCTGCCTATTCTAATTCTCTGCGAACTACGCTGACCTGAGCTTCTCACATTGAGAGGAACGTAGGCAATCTTCGGATCCGGTCTAAATCACTAACACACTACTAACACATTCATCATGATAGAAAGACGATCATTCGGGCAATAGGAGTGATAACGTCCAATATTCTTCTCTGTTGTAATTTGACCCCCGAACCCATTAAACATGTTTTTTCTCAATGTTTTGGCTATAATTAAAACGGCGTGGCGACTCTCATATTTTAATGTTACTATGAATATCCCAATTTCAAACACACGTATTCACAGTGGCGACTCTGCTGGGGACTGCCTTGAAACTTTTTCAAACTTAGTGGGTCTAACTTTCGTCACATCATGATGCTTGCCATGTTTACACATGCACACACTTGCCATGTTTACACATGCACACACTTGCCATGTTTAGACATGCACACACCTTCCATGTTTACACATGCACACACCTGCCGTGTTAAACATGCACACACTGCCATGTTTATACATGCACACACCTGCCATGTTTACACATGCACACACCTGCCATGTTTACACATGCACACACCTGCCATGTTTACACATGCACACACCTGCCATGTTTATACATGCACACACTTGCCATGTTTACACATGCACACACCGGCCATGTTTATACATGCACACACTGCCATGTTTACACATGCACACACCTACCATGTTTACACATGCACACACCTGCCATGTTTACACGTGCACACACCTGCCATGTTTACACGTGCACGCTTGCCATGTTTTCACGTGAACCTCACACACACTTGCTATGTTTACACATGCACCTCACACACTTGCCATGTTTACACAGGCACCCTACACACACTTGCCATGTTACACATGCACACACTTGCCCTGTTATACATGCACCTCACATACTTTCCATGTTTACACATGCACCCGTGCACCCCGCAATGTTAATACTTGTACTTTGTTGATACTTGTACTTTGTATATACCTTGTATCCTTGTACCTTTGTTATTTTCGCCTTAGTATTAGGGTCAAACAAAACTCTGCTATGCTCCCTTGTACATTATTTTCCTTCTCCTGCATTGCATTGCATAGCATCATTCAAACATTCAAAAATTCTCTCTTTTATCCTTAAAAAGAATTAGTTTCTTGCCACACACTACCACTAGTCCGTGTCAACACTGCACAGGTCCCTACTACCTGGAGTATTCGATGTGCAGAATTTGTGCACTACTGCCGCCCTCTTTTCGAGTCACTCGTCTACTCCACTCACCGTGTACGTTCCGCGAGCGGTGGGAACCTTTATCCTACCGTGTCAACTCACACATAGAGATTAGGACACTCCTGGATCAACCATTTAGGATGTAAATAAATGCAAAACTTTTCGCAAAATAAAATGTGCATTGCATCTAAGCGACCTCTAAGGTCCATCGCTCACCCCTTGGGCTATCTGTCAAAATTCCCCATCTTGGCCTATCTAGGTTACCTACCCATCATTGCGATCCATTTGGGTCTACCCTCATCTCGACCCGCTTTGGCCAAAATCCCACCATCCTTTGGCCTCATAGGACAACCTCATCCGCCTTCAACCTCTAGGTCAACCCTGACCGCCTAGGTCAACTTTATCCGCCTCCGACCTCTTAGGTCAACCCTTGACCTCCTAGGTCAACCTTATCACTCCCGACCTCTTAGGTCAACCCTTGACCACCTAGGTCACCTTATCAACCTTTGACCGCCTAGGTCAACCTTAGGTCAACCTTTGACCTCCTAGGTCAACCCCTTTGACCGCCTAGGTCAACCTTCTCAACCCTTGACCTCCTAGGTCACCTTATCACCTTTGACCTCTTAGGTTAACATTGATCGCCTAGGTCAACCTATCTACCTTTGACCTCTTAGGTCAACCCTTGACCGCCTAGGTCAACTTTATCCGCCTTTGACCTCCTAGGTCCACCTTCGACCCCTAGTCAATCTTCCAACCTTTGACCACTTAGGTCAACCTTCTCAACCTTTGACCGCCTAGGTCAACCTTTCAAACCCTTGACCTCCTAGGTCAACCTTATCACCTTTGACCTCTTAGGTTAACCCTTGATCGCCTAGGTCAACCTTATCTACCTTTGACCTCTTAGGTCAACCCTTGACCGCCTAGGTCAACTTTATCCGCCTTTGACCTCCTAGGTCAACCTTCGACCGCCTAGGTCAAACCTTCTCAACCTTTGACCGCCTAGGTCAACCTCCTCAAACCTTTGACCGCCTAGGTCAACCTTATCAACCTTTGACCGCCTAGGTCAACCTTTTCAACCTTTGACCGCCTAGGTCAACCTTCTCAACCTTTGACCCCCTAGGTCAACCTTATCACTCCCGACCTCTTAGGTCAACCCTTGACCACCTAGGTCAACCTTATCAACCTTTGTCCGCCTAGGTCAACCTTAGGTCAACCTTTGACCTCCTAGGTCAACCTTTGACCGCCTAGGTCAACCTTCTCAACCTTGACCTCCTAGGTCAACCTTATCACCTTTGACCTCTTAGTTTAACCCTTGATCCCCTAGGTCAATCTTATCCGTTTAAGTCAACCTCTGACCCCTAGGTCAACCGTACCAACCTTTGATCTCTTAGGTCTACCTTTGACCCCCTAGGAACTTTATCCGCCTTTGACCTCTTAGGTCTACCCTTGACCTCCTAGGTCAACCTTATCACCCTCGACCTCTTAGGTCACCCCTCGACCTCTTAGGTCAACCCTTGACCGTCTAGGTCAACTTTATCCGCCTCTGACCTCTTAGGTCAACCCTTGACCTCCTAGGACAACCTTACACATTTAACCCCTATGGTAAACTTTATCGTCTTTGACCTCTTAGGTCAACCTTTGACCCCATAGGTCATTCTCATCCGCTTTGACCTCTTAGGTCAACTTCATCCACCTTTGACCTCTTAGGTCAACCTTTGACCCCTCGGTCAACATTATCACCCGTTAACCTCTTAGGTCAACCTTTGACCTCCTAGGTCAACCAATCACCTTCGACTCGATTAGGTCAAACTTGGACTCCTAGGTCAACCTTATCCGTTTCGACCTCTAGGTCAATCTTTGATTCCATAGGTGAACCCAATTACCTGTTGTCCTAAACCCCTTAGGTCGAGCCGTCATCTTGACCCACCTAGGTCATTATTTTGACCCACCGTCGTCCAGACCAACCTAGGTCAACCCGTTTAGGTCCAACTTGTCCGTCTTAGGTTAAAACTACCCCTTCACCTTCGACCCGTCAAGGTCAAACGTGCCGTGACCCGCTTAGGTCGACTTACCTATCTTGGATCCATCTAGGTCAATCTCCACCTTCCTTAGTCCACCAACCCGAATAGGTCAACCTTTGACCCGCTTAGGTCAAACAATGCCTATCCCGTTTAGATCATCCCATAGGCAACCCGTTACAAACCCGCTATCTTGATCCATTCACCATATAGGTCAATCCAACCTTTTCTCAATTAGGTCGACCTATCTACGCCCATCTAGGTCAAACCACCATTATTGTCGCATTCTAGCTTGAACCACTTCTTGTCTCAAACCTTAGGTCAAACCTTAGGTCAAATTTAAGTCAAACCTTAGGTCAAACCATACCCGACCAATCAAAACCAACTCCTATAGGTCTTCCTCACCATGCTTGACCAAGGACCGAGTAATCTCCCTCTTTTTGACCCCTATGGTCATCTCTCACCTCTTCTTAAAAGTCTAACTTGATTCGAACTACGGCGACCTGAGCCTCTTATTGTGTGGGACCTCTCCCCCATGATAGGGGAACGTAGGCAACTTCGGCCCGGTCAAACTTTCAATTTTTACCAAAAATGCATTTCAAAAATGTGGAGACCGACTCTTTTCCAAAAAATGATTATAACGATGCCTATCATTAAATACGATCTAATTTAATTCAACTAAGAGGCTTAATTCTTTCATGAATAGAGTCTGCATCATGTCAGCTGCAAAGAACACCGAAGTTCAACTGAAGCTGCTACCCCAAGATCCCGAGACAATCCTCTACACCGGTACTGCTCTCAGTAAACAAGCATCCCACTTCGAAGCCATCCTCGATGAACAAGCAATCCATTTAAGGCCATTCTCAACGAGCAAGCAACATACTTTAAGAAGGAGATGCATAAGACCCTAAGAGATATCGAGAGGCACCATTTGTCTGACATTCGTGGCGTTTATGATTACCTCAGTCGAGTTCCCCCTCTTGCTCAATGTCAACACCCGTACGCTCCTCAAATGTACGGGCCGCCACAGACTGTCCCCGTCGGGATGCCTCCTATGACTACTCATCAACAAGGGGTGCCAGACCTAAATCACCCTCAAAGACAGTTCGTGAAAGGAAGGACGAGCGCGAATTCGACGACTTAGGTATGCCGTTAGCCAAACTCTTCAAAAGTCTAGTTCAAGCCGGCAAGTTGTCTCCTTTGTTCAACTATGAACCAAGTAGGGTGAAGCAATGCTTGGATCCCTCCAAACACTGCCAATACCACCAGTACATGGGCATGACACCGAAGATTGCCTCCAATTGAGGAGGAAGATTCAAAGCCTCATTGACAGCGGAGCCATCACCCGCCAACGGAATACATGGGCATGGGCAAAAGAGGAAATTGGGGTCTACCTCCTTTAAATAAAAAAAAAAAAGGATCATTCAGTCTTCGTAGGTTCTAGAGTGTCCTTAGTCAAAAGTCCACCTTGGACGATTTTGTTTCTTTAGTAAAAGTCCACCCCTGACTAGTCAGTTTAAATCTTTTAGTTCCAATAAAAGAGTCTTTATTTCTTTTCTTTCTAGATGAGAGCATAATCTTGCATAAATCAATCCGTGAAAATTGTCTTATTCACCATTTTAACTGATTGCTATATCTTTATATGATGAATTAATCTAATCTTAATCATTAATGATGACTCATTAAAAGGTAAATGGACCACAAACCATTCGCACAACTAAGTAAACAATTAGTCTCAAGATAACAAATGCTTTGACCAATTAGGATGAACGAATCACCC